>APFE030345708.1:209617-258935 GCA_000404065.3 Pinus taeda
ATTAAATAGATAATATTATTATTTGACTTATTAAATAAATTAGTTTTTATACTATTACAAATTAATTCCTTACCTAATAACTAATCTCAACCAAAGATTATTATATATATTATTAACTAATTGATTATAATGGCTAGTTTTATTAAATGAGTTAAACTTATCTATTAATATTATAAATCATGCTTAGAAAATATTATTACTTTAAATTGACGAATATATTAATTATTATTAACTAACCTGTTAAAGATAACGGCTAGTCTTCTACCTAAATTACCTTGAATAACCCAACCCTAACTTATGAAATTATATCAATTAGTTAATCTTAGTTTATACTATTATTTAATTTGATAAATAATTTAAAATTTTAATATTAAATATTTAATTGTCACATATTAGTGATTTTCTAACTCAATTTTATTTTACCAACGGCTAGTTTTTGAATGGCTTACCTTGAACCTTGATGCATCCCTGCGATTTATTCTCTTAGATCGTATGGTTTCTCACCTTGTCCTAAGCATGAACTAGATTAGTTGGTTCAAAACATCGACCCAATCCTTACTATGTGATTAATCCGAAAGAGTTCTCTCTAAATCCTTGAGGAAGTTCAAGACCACGTTTTCTCGAGTCTCCATGGGAAGGAAGCTTTGTATGCTATGTGGAAAGAATTGATAGACATGTATTAGAACAACACTAACCAAAGGAAATTGGCACTGAAGGACAAACTTTGAAAAGTCAAAATGGAGAAAGGCAAGACTATTCACAAATACTTCACCAAGTTCACTCAATGTCATGATGAACTTGGAAGTGTTGGAATCATGTTGTCAAGGATGATATGGTGAGTCCTTCTCTTTTGGGACTCCCAAAGAGTTGGCATAGTTATCAGGACTCTGTCAATGGTTGGGAGAAGCTGCAAGATTGGGAATGAATATGGTCGGATTTAATGCACAAGGAGATCAAGAGGAAAACCAGGGATGGCTCTTCATCAAACATTGATGATGAAGAGAATTGTGCTTTAGCGATTAAGGTGAAGAAAGGGAAATGGAAAGCTTCCCATCCCCAATCAGATTCTTTTCATGGAGGTAAGAAGAAAGACATGATGAAAGTTAAGTTCTTTCATTGTCACGAGCGGAGCCATTTTGCTACAAATTGTCCACTCAAGAAGTCCTATGGAGGAGCATCGGGTGAGGCTTTGGCCTCTCAATTCGAATTGGACTTTTCCCTCATTGCATGTTTGGTGTCATCAATGATGGGAGGTGTATGGTACTTAGATAGTAGAGCTTCATTCCACATGACTAACGACAAGGAGTTATTGAGTGACTTGGAGGAGAAAGATCTCCAGATGCATATCGAGATGGGTGACGATGGGAGGTATAGTGCTACTAGATTGGGCACAATTACTTTTCAAAGGGAGCATGGGGCTCTACTCACCTTGAAGAATGTTATGTATGTTCCCGAGTTGAAGAAGAACTTTGTATCCATTGCCATGCTTGAGGATAGAGGCTATAATGTGATCTTCTCAAGAGGAAAAGCGTTCCTTCGACACATAGCCACGGGTCAGGTAAAGAAGATAGAGATTCGAGTGAAGAATCTCTATAAGCTAGAGGTAGAGGATTGTTTTTCTTTGAGCACGAAAGAAGAGATGGCGTAGAGCTGAGACGTTAACAAGTTGTGGCATAGGTGATTGGGCCACTTGCATCATAGGGCTTTGAAGATCATGCATCAGATCTCCACCGGTTTTCCTAAAGGTACGCTAGAGCAATTTGATACATGCAAGGGGTGTACTTTGGGTAAATACACCAAGTCTTCCTTTCATGATAGAGACAATCAAGCAGAGGCCATTATAGAGTGACTCCATTCAGATGTGTGTGAACCATTCTTGACAGAATCCACGTCCAAACACATGTATTATGCTATTTTTTTTTATGTTGTTCTTGAAAATGCTGGATATTTTTCATGTAGAAAAAGGATCAAACCTTCACAAAGTTTTGTAAGTCTAAAGCATTGGTGGAGAAAGAGTTGGGCGAGAAGGTTAAAGCTCTATGGAGTGATAACAATGGTGAGTATGTCTCAAACGTTTTTAATAACTTTTGTGTAGTAGAAGGGATTAAATGGGAGTTGACGACACCTCATAACCCTCAACATAATGGGGTGGTCGAGAGGAAGAATAAAAACATAGTAGGGGCAGTGAGAGTGATGCTGAATGATCAGGGTCTTCCACTACACTTGTGAGATGAGGCATGCAACACAACGATTTATGTTCAGAATCGTAGCCCACATTGGATAGTTGGGATGCAGACACTAGAGGAGGCTTACTCTGGTAAGAGGCCAAATGTTGGTCACTTCAAGATTTTTGGGTCATTGGTCTATTGCCATGTGACCAAAGATGCATGAAAGAAGATTGAGCTCACAGCATAGTTGGGGATATTTGTGGGGTACATTAATACACCTCATAACTATTAGGTGTACTTTCCAACTAGCAGGATGATAGTGGTTCACAGGGATGTCAGATTCGATGAGGAGAATGCCATGCGATTTTCCCTTGAGAGGGAGATTCAGCTACATGTGGTTGAGGAGATTTTAGCTCCTAAGGTTGAGGAACCTTAGATTGATGTGGAGCAGCTACATATAGAGGATCCATGAGTGGAGACATCCACTCAGGTATATTCTTCCAGAGATGGAAGAAATCACACTAGAGAGGCAAATAGATTGTTGTCGGATGTTAGAGAGAATGTGGAAGCACCCACATAACAATGCAAACAGAGGAGGTCACTTGACAGGTACACTGGATAAATGTCTCTTATGAGCGGATGTGTTGTGGATGAGCCTTCTTCATTTGAGGAAGTAGTGTAGCAATTGATTTGGGTTAATGACATGGTGGAGGAGTATGACTCCATAGTTCGTAACAATGTTTGGGATGTGGTCCCGAGACTCAAGGATAAGTCTATGGTGAGATCTCGTTGGCTTTACAAGGTAAAGAAAGCTGCATATGGTAGTGTGGAGAAGCATAAGGCTAGATTTGTGGCCTGTGGATTTTCATAGGTAGAGGGGATTGACTATGATGAGACCTTTGCTCTTGTTGCAAGGTACTCCTCTATAAGATCTATATTGGCACTATCAATGCCGATGGGTTGGAAGATACATTAGATGTATGTGAAGAAAACCTTCCTTAATGGCACGATTGAGGAAGAGATGTACATAGAGTAGCCTGAAGGTTTTGAAACCTTCGACCGTGAGTCACATGTGTGTAGGATCAAGAGAGCATTATATGGGCTGAAGCAAGCACCTCGTGCTTGGTATACCGGGATAGATAGCTACTCAATCGAGTTGGGCTTCATGAACAATGAAGCAGATGCAAACTTGTACCACATAGTGGTGGAAGGTAAATTGTTGATCATTGTAATTTATGTTAATGATCTCATGCTAACAGGTGATGATTAACTAATCAACTCTTGCAAGGAGTACCTTGCAAGAGAGTTTGAGATGAAGGACTTGGGGCTCATGCATTACTTTCTAGGGGATTTGTTTGTGTCTCAAGGCAAGTATGCCAATGAGATACTCAAGAGGTTCCACATGGAGGGTTGCAAGCCTATGGAGACTCCTCTAGCTGGTAACTAGAGGAAGGAGGATGCTACTTCAGGAGAGGTAGTGGAAGCTATTGTTACAGGCAACTTGTGGGTTCACTCATGTACTTGGTGAACACATAACCAGATTTATACTATGCACTTAACCAACCGAGTCAAGAGATGGTTAGACCTACCAAGTTGTATTGGAAGGCCAAAAAGCATGTATTGAGATACCTCAGGGGCACTACTCAGTACAAATTATGATACATATGGATAGAGGAAGTGAAGCTTCAAGGCTTCATGGATGCAGATTGGGCGAGGAGTCCATCCGACTGAAATTCACATCAGGAGGGATTTTTCAGTGTTGGTTCAACAACAGTTTCTTGGTACAACAAGAAACATAGATCGGTTGCACTCAGTTCGACAAAGGCATAGTACATGGCTACAAGTCAGGCAATAAGTGAGGCCATATGGATGAGAAAGATCATGGTTGGTCTGTTTGGTCAATAGATGGATCTGATAGTGATTTACTGTGATAATCAAGTTGTATCAAACTCTATGAAAATCGAGTTATTCATGATAGGCCCAAGCATATTGATATACAATATCATCATCTGCGAGATTGTGTTTTGAGACAGATCATGTTGTTAGAGTACATTCCCACACGGGAGAAAGATGCTGACATTTTGACAAAGACATTGTCAAGATGTAAATTTGAGTTTCACAAAGATAGGATCAGGGTAGCAGATAATCCCTTTCTTGTTGAGAGGGAGTGTTGAGAATTGGCGACAAGAAATTCCAGTTTAATCTATCCTTGAATTAAACTGTGAATTAAAACATAATTCTATTCTCATAGAAACTTGTAAATATTTAATTAAGTTTAATTAACTTAATTATCTTAGGAATTTGGAGTTGGAAGTATTTTGGAAGTCATGTAAGTGTTCTCCCTAAATTTTAGGGGTCGAGTATGAGTTTAGATTGAGTTGTAATTAGATAACTCAGTTTACTGAGTTATAATAAGTTAAACTAGTTCTAACTGTTTGTTGATCTAGTAGAGGATTCACAATCAGTTTGTGCATTGGTGCATCCACAAGTGCTACTCTAGATAACTAAATATTCACTCATCAAAAACTCATGCATGTCAGTTCTGAGAAAGACCCAGTTGAGACTAGAGTGCAGGGACAATGTACTATTAGTTGTATGATTTACTGAGTCGTAAATATCATGCATGCAATCAGGAAGATGACCTAATTAGGATTGCGCAATTTTGGAAACATGAACTCCCTTTAAATATGGGCTATTCATCCTAGGAATTGCACAAGGAAATAGGGGGCTTGGAAAGCAATGGAAATTGGCTAAGTGTTGGCTAAGATTTGGCTTGTGAGGTAGAGAGTTTAGCATACTTGTGTGGAATTATTCCAGTGAGAACAAGCTTTGTATCTTCACTCATATTTATGATTAATGCAATATAGATAGGTGGGGTTTTGGGTAGTGGCTTTCCCAAAAAAACTTATTGTGTTGTGTGTTATTTATTTGTCTTCTTCTTGTTCATATTGTTTTCATCAATCTGTTAGCTTCCACTGGTTGAAAGTAGAAGTAAATTCTTGTCCTGTACTTTAGTAAATTGCATGAACTTGTGAATATATAGGAAAATCTATAATCATCAAAGACAAAAAGATTATTAGGTTTTGAAGAAAGTTCTGTAATTCAACTCCATGAAACAATTTTGAAACTTTATAACTTCCATCAAGTACCTTTCGTTTTTCATGTTGTCACCCATTCCTCTCTTATAGTTTTTTCTCTAGACATTTGATAACAAAAACGATTTTGAAACTTTAGAACTTCCATCAAGGAACTTTTGTTTTTCATACTATCATCCATTCCTCTATTATAGCTTTTTCTCTAGGCATTCGATAACAACACCTCTGAAAAATACGTGTGAACATGCACAACCGTGTTGGAATTTGGTTGCACCTTTTCCCATCATATCAATTATTTTTAACGTTTTGGCACTATGTTCACACTCATAAAATATTTTGATTTAAAATGTACTCTTCATCACTCATAAGTAGTGAACATTTTGATACCATCATGGAAAAACTAGTGAATACCATTCTTATCGACAAAATAGTGAATATCATTCTTCTCCATGACAAAATCTCTGAACAAAAACCATAATTCATTTCATGATTAAAATATTTTATAATATATATTGATTTTGAAATAAGTTATAGATTTTGGGCATGTAGTATTGACTAGTATAGATCCATCTTAAATAGGATCTAACATGAGTCGAGAGGGATCCAATTTCTTCATGTGAAAATTCTTTTATCAACCGACATTATTTAAATATTTTGTATAGTTATTTTTTTATTTTTAAAAATTTAAAATTTTCATTTGGGTCGACATGAGAAAATTTTCAACTTTGATGACGAATAGACATGGTTACGCATCATATTGGGATGTAGAATGAGTCTTTCGGCTCAATAAGTCATGGTATTGACCCATGGTATTGTAGCAAAGCCTATTCAGAAGTTAATAATATACATGGTAAAATGGGGTTGAGTATTCATGGTTAAGAATCTTATTATATTATGTATTAGATTTTTATGTGTTTATTAATTAAATTTAAATATGGTTGTGAAATCATTATTTTAATTTATATGATAAAATGGATCTTAATTTATAAGTACAATATATATTGTATATTTTAATTTGAAATGTATCTTACGATTTTCTTTTATCTAGAAAATTGTTCATAATTTTATTAAAAAAGATACAACATAAAAATTTGAATTTAAAAAATGTTTAATTTAACGCTTAACATCTAACACACATCTCCCCTATACTGGGATGCAAATCACCTCTTTGTGCAACTACAGTTACACTATTGACCCTAGTGTTTTCCTCATGATCACATAACTAAAGATTTTTCCATAAGTAATGAGATCAATGTGGCATTGTCTCGCGTCATAGAGGTTAAAACAAGTAGAACAACTTCCAAGAGGCATAATTTTTTCATATGGACTCCATTTGAGATATTTTTTGTGCCACTGGAAACATATTTGAGTGGAGAACAACAACAATAAATCTTGTACAAGTGAGAGTTTTTGGACTTCATAAAACTTTAATAAATGCCTCAAATTGTCTCTAGAAAGTTTTTAATCCCAATTCACAAAATTAAAACCCACTAGTGAAAATGACCATATAAGTTGATTCCTCTAATTTTCCAGCCCTAAAAACATCAATATAAATGACAAATAATATAATTACTAAAATAAACCAAACATATGTAAATGATAAATTATAAAAATATATACATTTTGACCGATATAAGTTGTGTATATTTAAACATAATCTAAAATGATAAATTATAGAAATATATACATTTTGATCGATATGAGTTGTGTATATTTCAAAAGGTGGAAAAACCTAAGATAACTTAGTTGTCAACCTTTTGAAAAAAAAAAGGGAAAAGAAGAGAAAAAAAGAAAGTCGTGTATATTTAAACATAATCTAAAAATTCAATAGATAATTTTTTTTATTTAAATAAAAAGAACGATTATGTGGTGACCATGAGTAATAATGAAAAGCGGAAGAAGCATTAATAAAAATCAAGTATGCTTGGGAGATTTTTTTGGGGCCACTGAACTATCAAGGCCTTAGGTGAGACAGTCCAATAAAAACTTTAGCCATTTAATTGCCAAAATGAGTGAGCCACATACCATCCAATTCCAACCCTGACTGCAAGATATTTTTAAACTTTTCTAAAAAGATAAAAAATGCAATAGTCCAACCTTTGTTTGATTTTGGAGTATGCATTGTCTATATTTTCTGTCCATGAATAAAGGTGTTGTTTACCAAATCCCAATTTCGTGAGGAAAGTTATTTTTCACTTGAATTTGGTTATTATTTTTTTCAAAAAATCTGACCATAAGAGTGTTGAATCTTTTTTTGAGAGTAGAAATAGATTCAAGACTATCAAAAACTCCTGACACCAAAATCCTAAAACTTTCTACCAAATTTTTATCAATATCTTACTAAATTTTTCACCATTTCCCACTCAAAATTATAACCTCATTAAACTACTCTATAAAGAAATATACACAATCTATATCAATCGAGTTGCCATCTATATGATCTCAGAACGACATGGCAAAGCCTCCTTACTCTACATATGTTTCTGTGGTTAACAAATATAATATGTCTAACATTGAAACAATTAATGGAAAATTACATATGCAAAATATTTGATATTTCATCAATAGACAATAATATATATATATTATTATTTATAGTACAATAATTATATATATATATAACATATATATATATTATATAGATAGATATAAGATAGATAGATATATACTCCTTTGTAATTATAAAGTTTCATATATAATTTATTAATATTAATCAAATTTTCTTGATAAATATTTTATTTAATTGATCTTTTCTCCTCTGTGCTATGAAACTCACAGCCTTCATTGTAGGAGACTCACCCCTCATACGCATTATAGAGTCAAATGTGGATAAGTTGTTAATGAAAGAAAGAGTAAGGAATTTTGAATATGTTTTTGATTATAATGTAATTGTGATATTTATATTAAAAAATCTAATTTTATTATTAATATATATTATTTTTAATTAATATATTAAAATGAAATATTTTATAATATTATTTTAATTTTGAAATCTAAAAATAAAAAATTTAGAAAAGAAAATCAAGAATATAATTGTAATATAAATATAAGAGAAATAAAATATTATTATTAATATTTTATAATTTAGAGTTGTTACGATAAATATTAAGAAATATGAAAAAGGTGTTTTTTCATAGAAAGATAAATATTAAGAAACATGAAAAAAAGTGGTTTTCTCATAAAAAGGAGAGATCGTTTATTCATTAGAAAGGAGTGCAAATACATAATGTCGAGATTTTTATGGATAAAAATATATCTCACTAAAGAGGAGACCAATAAAAATTGCCACTAAAGAGGAGACCAATAAAAAATGTCACTTAAATCAATTACAAGATTGTAGGTGAGCCAAAGAAACAATATAGATTTTTACAAAATTTCACAAATTTTACTAAGAAAATTGATATATTCAAATTCCAAAGACTAAAAGGAGCATGTAAAAAAGTGATAAAAACAATAAAATGCTACACAGTCCCTAATTTTGCTGGGGATGAGGAAGGATCCCCTCTTCGAAATCTGTAGACCACTTCGGACTTCAATGAAGATATTTTCCTCCTCTTGCAAAGTTTTTTTTGATAGGGAATCTACTTGTTGATTTCATACTCTTAAAATATGTTGGAAGGATAAATCTTCAAAGAGGCCTTTAAGGTATTAGATATGATCTATCCAACCACTTAGGGAGAAAAATATCAAGTGACTCTTTCCACCTAACCAGTCGACCACGCATTTTGAGTCCCCATAGATTTGAAGTGCATAAATTTTTAAGAACGAAACAAAAAGTAATAGGACCTAGGTTGTTGTGGCCTTTACTTTAGTATTTATGCCTACTCCAGAGTTCGATCTGCTATGAATAGACACAAAATATGAAAAAGGTACCTATATCCCTTAGCTTGCAACATTTGTATATGAAATAAGTAAATGAAGAAACAATCTAATGTTATTAATCAAATTACAAAACAAAAGGTAATGGTTTCTTGCCACCAATTTATACCAACTAATTGAGTTTCCTATATCCTATGTATAGATATTCTTATCCATCCCATTATATTTAAGCCTAATGAAAGAAGTATTTCTAGAGGCCTCTACTATTCTTAGTGTAGGGAATTGGAAGAATAGACCCATGGTTGTAATTAACAGTTTATTTGGATGCCAACAACTCTAAATGAGAAAATAGGTGTGTGAGTTAAATGGTAGGTGTAAAGGAATTTTTCTAGATATAAATGGCTCAAAACAAATCCATGATCACCCAAGAGAACAAACAACTTTGAGAGAAGAAAAAATGGCTAAAAAAATTGATTAAAAAAGGGCAACACCTTACATTTTCATAGGAATAGTTAAAAGGGCCATGTTATCTATCATACATTAACTTTTTAATATCTTATTTCTATGATAAATATATATATCAATAATCAATATATAAAATGAGGTACTTGTAATGTTAAAGGAAATGGCAACGTCTCCATGTAGTTGAAATCTCTAATGGTTAATGATGAGGCCATGGTAGAAACTGCTACAAGAACTGTGAATGTGTACCTTGTTAAGCTTCACATTGCTTGTGTGCCAAAAGTGTGATAATAAAATATGGGTAGTTTCCCAAGTTCATGGAAACTTTTATCATGTTATCTTTGTTAATGTTTGGTTGTGTTTGTTGCTACAGAATCTTGATATTTTCCATCATCATCATGGAGTAATTGAAGCTAATAGAAATTGAAAAGTGGCAAATCATGAAAAAATATCCACACATATAGACATATATATACACTAGACCGAGAATGACTTGAAAGTCTTAAGCTAAAGTCAACATATTATAGTGTTAAATTGTTTTATATTGCATTTAAGAGAGGAAAACAATGACTATAGCTTCTTAGAAGGGTGGATTTAGTGCAAGGAGATGGAAAAAAAATTAGAAAATATTCAAGTAGAGGATAGTGAGTAAAATAGTCCGTAGGATGGAAAATTGTTGCGATTACATGAGGTATAAATCACTACAATCATTAAGGGATTATGGTGGCTTCATGGTGGGTAAAATCAATTCCAACAATAATCCTATACACTTGAGCTTATCAGCCTTGCTCCCTTCGACCTCTGGACCCTTTGCACGCTTACATATATGTACTCTTCGGAGACATCTCCGGGGAGAGGCCATCCCCTGCCCCCTCCTCTGCCTCCTCTGCTTGATCACACAACGTTTGCATTCCTCTCATTAATTGCCTCTCTCGGCTCTCAGCGTAATGTGTCAAAGTTTTTAAAATGATTAGAATCCATTCCAAAAATCGATTTTCCCCCAAAAATTCCTCGAGAGGCATCTCTCTCCTTTGCTAAACGAGGACTGATTGGGAATTTCACTAGTTTGTGGCCTTCCCCAAAATATGTTCACAAATGGATTGAGCACAACTGGTATGCCAAGATCAAGGGACAAATATTTGCTTGTTTATGCGAAAGAAGGTATTACACCTTCTACTTTGAATCAAAAGAAGACAAAGACCTTACCTTCATGAATGGGCCATACTTCATGGGTTTGAGGGGACTCTATCTAAACAAATGAATCCCTGACTTTTATCTGAAGCTTGATATTCCCAACACAATATTGGTTTGTGTTTGTCTTCCTCATCTCCTTCTTCATTGTCAAGGAGATGATTCCATAAGAACAATAGGGAATGCAATTAGGAAATATATAGATCGAAGTGAACCAAAGGAGAACATGCACACATGTGCAAGGATCTGTGTGGAAGTTTACTTAGGCAAGGGTCTCCTTGAAGTTGCTAGGGTCAAGGTTGACAATTGTTCTCATATTCAACAACTTGAATACAAGCAGTTTCCTTTCAAATGCAAGGTATATCACAAGTATGGTCATTTCAAAAATAGATGTCCTAAACAACCTCTAGCTGAATCGCCAAAAAACAAAGAAGAACAATGGAAAACTTCTAGACATAAACCAAATGACTCTAGGAAAAATTCGATCTCAGAGGAGCAGTTCCACTCAGGATCCAATCCTTTGGCCTCTCAATCTCTTGTTCCTAATCCCAACCCCTCCATCCCCTTAGACCCTCCAAGATCTACCAATCCATGCTTCTCCAACCCCTTTGAAATTATGAACAACATGTCCTCTGAACCTAATGACATCCACAACACCTCTCCAAAGATGGAAGAGGGTGAAGTTACTAAAAGCAACCCTCTCTTACCTCATTTAAGCACAAATATTGAATTTGTAGATTATGAACTATCCAGAGACAATACCACCCCCTGAATCCATGAATAAATCATACAACATCATGACTAGATGCATGGAGATCTAACTCTTTCCCTATCGGATCTGTTTGTCACTACAACTCTTCCCGCTCAATCCTTTGCTGGTATTTTGACCCGAACTAAGGCTAAAGAGTACTTGAAACCTTGATAGGTATCTCTCAAAATACTTGGCAAGAAATCTAATATGGAAGTTAAAGATGAGGAAACTCAAAAGGACGTGGCATTGGGTATCCAACAATCCATGCATTAATTTCTAGGAAAAGGACAAGCATCAAAAGAAATCTTGACCTAGGAAGGGAGAGTTAAGGGCTCTACCACCCCCTCTCAATGTAAATTATGAAAATGGTCTCTTAGAACTATAGAGGACTGGGATCAAAACCAAAGATCAATGCAATAAGAGATATAGTTATAGAAGAAAAAACCCACAATCCTCATTTAGGAGACCAAGTTAATCGAGGAAGAAATGGTATCTATAATCAAGAAATTTGGTAAGCATTTAAATGGAATAGAGATTAGTGCTAGAGGTGCATCAAACGGTCTATGTACACTATGGAACCACACAATCCTGTTGGAATCACGATTACCATTACACCAAAACATGCAAGTGTTAGTAAACGGATGGATTGCCAGAGCTAACGGATCCACGACAGGTTTCTAATCACATGTCACAAAATAGATGGGGAGCGTTGGTTTATTTGATGTCCAACAATCTCTCCCCCAATGCAAGTTAGGTGTGATTTGAACTCAAGACCTTTGGCTCTGATACCACTTGTTGGAATCACGATTGTTGTTACACCAAAACCCACAGGTCTTAGTAAACAGACGCATCTCTAGAGTTAACAGATCCATGAGAGATGATTAAGCACATGTGACAAAACACACAAGGAGCATTGGTTTATCTAATGTCCAAAAAATCCTAGACATAAAAAACATATATTGGGATCAACATTGGATGAAGATTGATTTCAGAAATTAAGAAGATGGAAAGGAGTTCACAATCTACAACGTTTATGGTTCAACCCATTACAGAGACAAGGATCAATGTAAAAGGAAACCATTTATCTATCCTTGTGTGGGATCTAAATCTAGTGATGAGAAACAAATAAAAAAGAAGTGGTTGTTATCTCCCTGACCCATTCAGACATGTTGTAAAACATTATGGATGAACACAACTCCATAGACATCAAACATATAAATTACAAGCTCACATAGAGAAATAGGCTCTTGGGTCTAGGAAACATACAAGAACATCTAGACAAGTTCATCATCCATGCCGATCTAATGGTAAACTCCTCCACTATATCCTCAAAATATTATCTACAACAATCTCATATCATAAACCTATAAGTATCACCTTTGAAGAAAAAGGCAATATTGTCCATCTTCCTTTTAGATACAATCCTCTATGGTCCTTGAATAAGGAAGTAACAAAACTGGTTAAAAAAGCATGTCACACCAAATTTAGTGGCTCCCAAAGCTTTATATGGAAGTGAAAACTAATGCTGGTCAAATCTACACTTAAACTATGGGAAAATAACAACTATAGAGAGCCCTCATAGGAAACGAAATCCATTCAAAGGGAGTTGGAGACAATGCAATCTAGAATGGAGAATGAAACGGAAAAAAAGGAATTCCAATTCAAGGAAAAATAACTCTATTGAAATATATACTATATAAATAAGGGAGGTGTTGAAATGTGGCAACAAGAATATTCCAATTTTAACTTGTCCTTGAATTAAAATTCGAATTTAGTCTCACGAGCTGTTTGAAAAAATAATTAATTAATTCATCTTGAGTTAATTAGTTGGAGAAATTCAAACATGAAGTCTTTGTGAAGTTATGCAACAGTTATCCCTTTGATTGAGGAAGTTATCCCTTAATTAAGGAGATAAGGATGAGTTGTATTTGAGTTGTAATTAGTTAGCTCAGTTCATTGATTTAAGTCCAGTTAAATTAGTTCCAAACAGTTTGTGGAACTAATTGTGAGTTCAGTCAGCTAATGCATGCATGCATGAAACTAGTGTACTCTAGATAACTAATATTCTCTCATAAATAACTCATGCATGTCAGTTTAGACAAAGGCCTAGTTGAGATTAAAGGTAGGGACAGTGTACTATCAGTTGCAAGAATTTTCCTATAAGAAAATCTCTTGCATGCAGAAGGAATTCATTCCTTGAGATTTGCGCAGTTTTATAGTGTGTTGGAGTAGTGTGTGAGATCAATGTCACACAAGGTTACAACAGGAACACCTAGGGAAAACAACACAAGGAAATAGGAGGCTTGGAGGGTAGAGGAAAAAGCATATGGGTTGTCTAGTCTATCTATGAGTAGTGAGAGCGATTGTACTAAGAGCTAGATAGTTGTGAGAGATAAATCTTTGTGTAATCCTGAGATATTTCCACTTGTATGATAATACAGATGGCGGGGTTTTTAGCTGAGGCTTTCCCCAAAGTATTCTTCTATGTTTCATGTGCGATTGATTCTTCCTCTGTTATATGTGTTCTTTCTGATCTTGGTCAAATCGATTAAGCTTACACAAGTTTGATTGTAGAAGTAGATTAAGTATTTTTCTTTAGTACATTGCATAATCATATTAATCTACAGTGAGAATTTCTACATGGTATCAAAACAAAGGTGATCAGAGTTGTGAAAAACATACTGAGAAGGGAAAAGTCAAAGTTTGAAGTTCTTGATTGTAGGTACAAAATCAAATTCTTATCACACCTCAAAGTTCACCCGTGGAGTTCAATGGCTTGAGACCCGAGTATGCACTGGATGGAAACTCGACTTACATAGCATGGAAGGATCATATGGAAGTAGTATTAGAAGGCAATGGTTTGAATGATTTCATTGATTAAAAATCTCCAAGCCAGCTGTAGCGAATGCACAAGAATTGGCGGAATGGAAGAAGTGTGTGGTGAAGGCGAGGAGGATTCTTCTGGAGGGAGTTTGAGACCATATTGTCTCGAGTCTTCATGGGAAGGAGACTCCATTTTCGATGTGGAAGACAATGAAGGATCTATATCAGAGTAATAGCGACTAGAGAAAACTGGTGCTCAAGGACAAGCCTCGGAAAATCAAGTGTGAAAAGGGTGACACTATTTGTACATATCTGAACAATCTCACCACCTGCAGAGATGAGCTTGGTAGTGTGGGAATAATGACAATCGATGATGATATGGTGATTCTTACTCTCCTCAGTCTTCCTAAGAGTTGGCATAGCTACCAGGACTCAATGAATGGAAGAGAGAAACTGTTGGATTGGGAATGATTGTGGTCGGATCTGATGCAGGAGGAGATAAGGAGGAGCACTAGAGATGGTTCTTCATCTAAGCATGATGATGAAGAAAATCTAGCCTTAGCAAGTAAGGCAAGGAAATGGAAAGGGAAGGCTTCCCATTCCAAATCGAGTTCTTCTCATGGTGGGAAGAAGATTGACAAATCTAAAGTGAGATGCTTTAATTTTCATGAGGTGGGCCATTATGCAACTATTTTTCCATTGAAGAAATCTAAGAAGGGATCCTCCAAAGGATTAGAAGGTGAGGCACTGGCCTCTCAGTTTGAATTAGATTTTACCTTGATCGCATGTATGGGTTTCAACGATGGTGGGTTGTGTTTGGTACCTGGACAATGGAGCCTCATTCCACATGACCGACGATAAGAATTTATTTAGTACCTTGGAGGAGAAATACCTCAAGATGCGCATAGAGATGGGCGATGATGGAAAGTACCATGTTTCAGGTGAAGGTACGACTGTTTTTCAGAGGGAGTATGGAGCTCCTCTCACCTTGACTGATGTAAAGTATGTTCCTGGACTGAAGAAGAACTTGGTATCGGTCGTGATGTTGGAAGACAAAGGCTATGATGTAGTCTTCAGTAAAGGAAAGGCATTATTGAGACACATAGCCACGGGTCAGACCAAGAGGATTGGGATTCGAGTGAAGAATCTCTACAAGTTGGAGGTAGATGACTGTGCTGCATTGAGTTCGAAAGGAGAATTGGTGCAAAGCCAAGACATTGGCGAGTTATGGCATAGGCTATTGGGCCACTTGCATCATGGGGCCTTAAAGATAATGCAACAGATTTCTACCATACTTCCCAAAGGTAAACTTAAGTGGAGACATGCAAAGGTTGTACCTTTGGAAAGTATGCCAAGTCTTCCTTTCATGATCGAGACAGTTGAGCTGAAGAAATCATGGAGCGAGTTCATACTAATGTGTGTGGACCATTCTCGACAACATCCACCATGAAACAAAGGTATTATGTGATTTTCATTGATGTTTTTTCTCATAAATGCTAGATCTATTTCATGCAAAAGAAGGATCAAACCTTCTCAAAGTTTTGTGAGTTCAAAGATTTGGTTGAGAAAGAATAAGGGAAGAATATCAAGGCCTTGAGAACTGACAATGGTGGAGAGTATGTCTCTCAAGAGTTTAAGGACTTCTGTGCAGTGGAAGGACTTAAATGGGAGTTGATGGCACCTCGTAACCCACAATAGCATGGGGTGGCTGAGAGGAAGAACAGAACAATTGTGGGGGCAGCTCAGGCGATGCTACATGACCAAGGCCTACCACTTCATTTGTGGGCTGAGGCATGCAACACAATGGTCTATTTGTAGAATAGAAGCCCACATTGCATACTTGGGATGAAGACACCAGAGGAAGCTTTCTCCGGGAAGAGACCAGATGTGGGTCACTTCAGGATCTTTGGCTCATTGGTATATTGCCATGTGAACAAGGATGCTTGGAAGAATATTGAGCCTATAGATGAGTTGGGGATACATGTGGGGTACATTGATACACCCCATAACTATCGGGTGTACTTGCCTACCAGTCGGAGGACAATGGTTCACAAAGATTTTAAGTTTGATGAACAGAAGGCCATGCGAGTTTCCCTTGAGAGGGAGCTCCAACTACAGGCTATGGAGGAACTTTTGGTTCCTAAGGAGGAGGAGCCTTAGACTGATGCAGAGCAGCCACATGCAGAGGTTCCAGGAGTGGAGACATCCACTCAAGCAGAGTCTTCCAAAGATGGGTGGAAGTGCACGAGAGAAGCTGACAGATTGTTGTCGGATGAAAGAGAGAATGTGGGAGAACCATATTCTCAACACAGACAGAGGAGGTCACCTGATAGGTACACTAGATACATGGCCCTTGTTGGGGAATGTGTTGATACCGAGCCATATTCTTTTGAGGAAGTAGTGGAGCAGCCGATTTGGGTTGATGCTATGGTGGAGGAGTATGACTCCATAGTTCATAACAATGTTTGGGATGTTGTTCCAAGACTAGAGAACAAGTTAGTTGTGAGTTCCCCTTGTCTTTACAAGGTAAAGCAAGCTGCTGATGGTAGTGTGGAGAAACATAAGGCAAGATTTGTTGCTTGTGGTTTCTCACAGGTCGAGGGAATCGACTATGATGATACTTTTTCTCCTGTAGTGAGGTACTCATCTATTAGATCGATTTTGGCGATATCAACATAGATGGGTTGGAAGATCCATGAGATGGATGTGAAGACTGCATTCCTCAATGGAAAGATTGAGGAAGAGGTGTACCTAGAGCAGCTGGAAGGTTTTGAGACCTTCGATCATGAGTCGCATGTGTGCCGACTCAAGAGAGCTTTGTACGGGCTAAAGCAAGCACCTCGTGCATGGTACACCAGGATCGACAACTACTTCACTGGGTTGGGCTTCACAAAGAGTGAAGCGGATGTGAACTTGTACCACATCGTGGTAGAAGGTAAGTAGTTGATCATTGTTATTTATGTTGATGATCTCATATTGACAGGTGATGATCAGTTGATCATGTCTTGCAAGGAGGACCTTGCAAGAGAATTCGAGATGAAAGACATGGGTCTCATGCACTACTTCCTTGGCATGGAAGTGTGGCAGAAGGATGGGGAGTTATTTGTGTCTCAAGGAAAGTATGCCAATGAGATACTCAGGAGATTCCACATGGAGAAGTGCAAGCCCATGCAGACTCCTTTAGTAACTATCTAAAGGAAGGAGGATGCTACTTTAGGAGAAGTAGTAGAAGCTACTGTGTATCGATAGCTTGTGGGTTCACCGATGTACTTAGTGAACACACGACTAGATTTGTGCTATGTAGTGAACTAGATGAGTCAAGCTATGGTTCAACCTACCAAGGTGTTTTGGAAGGTTGCTAAGCATGTTTTGAGATACTTCAGAGGCACATCTCAATATGGATTATAGTATAGACAGATAGAGGGAGTGAAGCTACAGGGCTTCCTAGATGCAGATTGGGCAAGGAGTCCATCAGATCGGAAGAACACATCAGGAGGAATTTTCAACCTTGGGTCAGCTGTCGTTTCTTAGTACAGCAAGAAACAGAGGTCAGTTGCTTTCAGCTCAGCAGAGGCTGAATACATGGCCGCAAGTTAGGCAGCATGTGAGGCCATTTGGATGTGGAAAATTCTAGTTGGTTTGTTTGATCAAAGGATGTATCCAACTATGATCTATTGTGATAATTAGAGTTGTATCAAACTCTTTGAGAATCCAATATTTCATGATAGGTGCAAGCACATCGACATTTGGTATCATCATCTTAGAGACTGTGTGGTGAGGAGGATCATGTTGCTGTAGTATATTTCAACCGAGGAGAAATATGCTGACATTTTGACTAAGGCAATGTCAAAGTGTAAATTCGAGTTCCATAGGGACAAGATCGGGGTAGCAGATAATCCCTTTCTTGTTGAGAGGGAGTGTTGAAATATGCCAACAAGAATATTCCAATTTTAATTTGTCCTTGAATTGAAATTTGAATTTAGTCTCACCAGCTGTTTGAAAAAAAATTAATTAATTCATCTTGAGTTAATTAGTCAGAGAAATTCAAACATGAAGTCTTTGTGAAGTCATGCAACAATTATCCCTTTGATTGAGGAAGTTATCCCTTAATTGGATGAGTTTTATTTGAGTTTTAATTAGTTAGCTCATTTAACTGAGTTAAGTCCAGTTAAATTAGTTCCAAACAGTTTGTGGAACTAATTGTGAGTTTAGTCAGTTAATCCATGCATGCATGAAACTAGTGTACTCTAGATAACTTAATATTGTCTCATAAATAACTCATGCATGTCAGTTAAGACAAAGGCCCAATTTAGATTAAAGGTAGGGACAATGTAGTATCAGTTGCAAGAATTTTCCTATAAGAAAATCTCTTGCATGTAGAAGGAATTCATTCCTTGAGATTTGCGCAATTTTACAGTGTGTTGGAGTAGTGTGTGAGATCAATGTCACACAAGGTTATAGCAGGAACACCCAGGGAAAACAACACAAGGAAATAGGAAGCTTGGAGGGTATAGGAAAACACATGTGAGTTGTCTAGTCTGTCTATAAGCAGTGAGAGGGATTGTACTTAGAGCTGGATAGTTGTGAGAGCTAAAGCTTTTTATAATCCTAAGATATTTCCACTTTTATGATAATACAAATAGTGCGGTTTTTAGCTGAGGCTTTCCCCAGAGTATTCTTTTGTGTTTCATGTATGATTGATTCTTCTTCTCTATTATATGTTTTTTGTTTGATATTGCTCAAATCGACTAAGATTCTGCAAGTTTGATTGCAGAAGTAGATTAAGTATTTTTCTTTAGTACATTGCATAATCAGATTAATCTAAGGCGAGAATTTCTACAGGAATAGGAAGAATGGAGAATCAAATCGAGAAGCCTTTGGCTCCAGGAAGGAGATAAAAACATTGCTTTCCTTCATAACCAAATGAAAGCACGAATAAATAAAAATAGTGTCCAATATATTTATAAAGAAGGGGATATTATTGTAGAAGGGGTGGAGAAAATAAAAAAGGAAGCTTATCAATATTTTAAAAATATTTTGATACTTGACCTGAAGCCAACTAATTTTGAGGATGTCTTAAGTACAATTCCAAAAAACTTAACTGTAGAACAAAATATAATTTTAACCTAAAATATTACAGAACAAGAGATACAAAAGGAATTTTGGAGTCTGCACCCTAACAAAGCACCAAGGCCTGATGGCTTCCTAGTATCCTTCTACAAATTTTTTTGGAAGTTTATTAAAAAAGTACTTGTGAAAATGATCAAATATTCCCAAAAGAAGCTCAAATTGGAGGGATAATTCTACCTTCATTGCCTTAACCCCCAAAGAGACCAATCCCACATCTTTCAATCGATTCAAACCCATAACTTTATGTAACTCCTCCTACAAGATCCTAACCAAAGTTTTTGACAATCACCTCAAAGTTTTTCTTCCAAGTCTGATATCTAAAAACTAGGGAGGCTTCATCAAGTATATGCCGATATTGGACAACATCCTTCTCATCCAAGAAGCAATTCACTCCATCCTCGCAAGAGAATAATAAGGCTTCATCCTTAAATTGGACATGGCAAACACTTTTGACAGAGTAAGACACTCCTTTTTCTTTGCAACCTTCCAATGATTTGGCTTCGCTAATCAATTCATGGGCTTGATCAAAGCTTGTATATGTAAAGCATGGGAAATATTTTTAGTAAATGGAAGGCCAGGTCAATTCTTCCAAAAAACTAAAGTCATAAGGCAAGGATGTCAACTTTTTCCCTTCCTCCATGTCATCATGGTAGAAACCCTTAGCAAAAGGTTTGAATTTGAAATGAAAAGGGGAATGATCATTGACATTTAGTCCAATATAAGAACCAAAGGCTTAAACCACTCCTAGTTTGCAAATTCTTCCCTTTGAATTCTTAGGAAATAATGGCATTTTTCCTTTTTGAATCATGTTACTAATAAGGAAGATATACAAATTTGAAAACCAAAAGTTTGAATATTTGCCATAGGTCAAGACAACCTCTCCTAAAAGAAAGTGTACAAACACATTTTTAAAAATTTTGGTCTTAAGTAGTTTCTTGTATCAAAAGGCGTTTAATAAAGGGTCTTCCCTTTATGTTAAAAAATTAAGAATAAAAAATTACATGGATTTTTTAAATAAAAAAATATAATAATAATGGAAAAAGGAACTCCACATACTAGTATGAGCTATGTCAGTAGTCCATAAATTTCTCTAAGCTAAGGAGAGAAATCTTAGAGGTAACCACATACCTATTTTAGGCTAAGGTTCAGCCCCCCTAGCCTTGGAGAGGGCTCTCTCGCTAGGTTTCTTCTATCAATCAAATAAATGACTGACAAGGTTTCGATTTTAGGCTAGTTATGATGATCAGAGCACGTTTTGATTTTGATTTGTTTAAGGTGGGCGCAGCGGGCATGACTACTTAGATCATAACATTGTTATAGGTTTGAATGAATAAGGGATATGGTGCAATTCATACGGTAGCAAGGTAGGCAAACCTATGGGTAAAACATCAATTTCATTGTAGTAATAGTATGAATGGGAGTAAAGGGGAAAATGAAAACATGAGCACCCATACAAGGATGAATTCAAATTGACATGGAAGTAAAAAACACACATATAGTGATCAACTAAAATTTGTTAGAGAAACTTATTGAATTCTTAGAAATATTTCAAACATGAACACGAAGAAAATTGTTGTCTGAAATTAAAAACTATAATCAGATCTAAAAATAATACATATTAAGTAACAAGAGGAACAAGATACCAATAAGTTGGACACATGTATCTTTGTATAAATATGCACATTCTTTATTCAATTCACTCAGCAAAAGATCCAAAAATGATAGAAAAGTAGTCTAGCCTCTAACACTCTCAATGCAACAAAACCATTTTTCTTACCACGTCCTCCTTAAATACAATAAGGAATTCGACATTACCACTAGGTGGTCGAATTCACTACGTGGAAAAAACACTAGATACAATGTATCATTTATCCACTAAGTGAACTGAATTAGTTCAAAATTATCCACATACCATTTTTTTAAACCAAAACTAAATAAAGCTAGTCATAGAAGTTGCAGTTTGTATTTTTAGAAAAAATTACAAAATATTTTTTTCTATCCTCTCTAGATAATATCCCACTAATCCTATCTAGATAATAGTCTTATCCATTAAGCTTCAGAATTATCTTTCTTGATCATAATAATATAAGTATGGATTCAAGCTAAAAACAACAACAGGAAACTAGTGTTGCGCAGTGACCCCACATTGGCATGCACACCTGTACACCAAAGGATAGCTTGTTGATGGAAGGGTGATGACCAAGCAGCTAAGGTGGAAAGGGACCCATCCATACATTCGATTACAAATGGAAACCTCAAAGCATCCCTTTCACCTATGTCCAACATGTGTGCAACAGTTGTGTAGCATAGTGCAATAAAATTTGAAAATTGTGTTTGGCACTTTCTTCCCACCTCAAATAAAACAAGGTGGTTATATATACTCCATTGTATTTCTATTATACACCAACAGCCTCCAAAATGCAAAAAATATATACATTTCCACATTTTCAAATCAAAATCCAAAAATTTCATCATTCTGTCAACAAACACTGCAAAAAATGGGCCACCAAGTAACGCATGTAACTCCCAAACGATAACACATGTGTAAAATATGAGATTTTTTTTGTATATGAGCTTGCTGTAAAGAAAAACATCTTTCATTTTATTCAAATTATTCCCCATATACTCACAAATTGTTATGAAAAATCATGACTAAAACAGGAAAATACACAGTCTGAAAAATAGGCCTTAAATATGTATTCAGAATGCCTTATATATGACACCTGTAAATAAATGGAAGAGGTTATTGTGCTTTGGTTCGTGATTGAGAAAAACCTCTTTCATTTTTTTGAAATTTAGCTCCATGTGATCGGAATCAATGTTTCAAACTGACGACTAAAATAGGATATTTTGCGCAACACTGTGTAATGAAACCCAAACACATAATCCCTTTTGACTTGGCCATATAAACATGTGCGACCATGACTCCCATTGACTTGACACTCCTTCGTGCTTTTTGTGAACCCTTGATGATAGAAACTCAAAAATGTTGGGAAGTGACCTTTGAGACTATGACAACAACATTGGCTCCAACATTGGCTCCAATGGGGATGGCAGCCTCCTAGTGAAGTGATAAGAACAAAACCGTAGACTAGTAGCTTATTTAGACCATTGGGCAATGGAGTCAAACACTAAAAACCGAAAATATGATTGACAGGCTAAAAATTTAACTATTCACTGACTTAATTTACTTATGGAAGCAAATCACTAGAACCTTAGGGCCTTCTCCTTAGGCTTCAAATTCCAATGATAACCTCCCACACGTGCTAAAGATATATATAAACTCATGTGAAATTACCCCACCAACGTAGCCAATCCAACAAATGGTTACTTGAATTATGCTCTTCCTTGGGTAGGCAAAAAAATAGGAGAATGACAACTCAAACTTTAATTGAGATTGGTATTTTTGGCTTAGGAATGCTGCAAAATCTAACTTCATTGATGACTGTGAAAAATTGGTAAGAGGAACTTGAAAATCATGAAAGATTATCTATACTTGATGATCAACAAAAAGAATGGAGTTGTCTTAAAAAATAATGGCTAATTGTTATTCTTCATTAGACCCCTCATTTTTTGAACCTTGAGTGACTTTGCCTGTGTTTTCACTCTTCTCATCTACAAGAAAAAACTTTGAATTATCCTAAGGGGGTGCAAATAGAATAGTTGCATCATGTTTAATGGCACTGTCAAGAGTTAACCTTTCATGTATATCAATAAGAGTGTCATATTGGCTTTTTAAATTTTTTGAAAATGTCAATTCAAGAGATGTATAATCATGAATAGATTTTGCACTATCCAAGGAATCTAAAAAAATCTTCCCTTCATTATCCTCTTGTAACTGTGGAATGCTGCCAACATGAACCAGTTCACTACTTGCATCTTGATCACACAAAAACTGACAAGCTGGTTGCAAATATTCACTTATCTTAGGAGAAAGGACATCAATATCTACATCAAGTTCTTTATTGATTTCATCTTCAACTAAAAGAGAAACTATTGTATATTGTAATTTTTCTTGAATGTGATGGAAACTAGTTTCTATTATTCCATCCTGATAAAAAGATAACTCGAACAAAGCTTCTTCAATTTCAGTATACATTAAATCCTGATCATAAATTTCGATTCCCATATGCTGAATAAGATCATCAAACTTTCCACATAAGCTTTCTATAAGCACTATAGAAGGGTATTTTTTCTTATAATTTTTACAAAATTATTCATAGAAATCCTTAAGTGAACATAAACTAGCAGCAAACATCCTTCATACCATGATCTTGCGTTGTCCTCTAAGTTTGCCATAAACATCTTCATTAAGAAATCCTTATGAAACTCAACTCCAAGTCTACATACATGCATGTGGAACTTAATTAAATGAAGAGCAACATCTTCTCCTTTTTTATCTTTGAATATTGGGAGATAGGTTAACCAATCAACATGAGGCATAGGATTTGGAAAGCCAAGAACATGAGACCTATTCATAGGAGCATACCTGGAATTTTTTATTGCTATTGAACCCATCTTGAAACTACTATAACTATTGAAATTTGAATAGTGGAGTCACCAGGTGAATGGTTCAGCCTTCTTGTCTCTATTTGCTATTCCTCGTTAACAACCATATTTGCAACTTGATAATCATTCCTAGGGAAGATTAAAAATTTCGTAGCAAGCAGTATTTTGGACCCAATCCTTACAATGTGAATAATCCGAAAGACTTCTTGCTACATTATGGATCACAAAAGTCTTATTTATAACATTAAAAATTTCATTCAATCCCCAACAACAATGCCAAAACATTAACACTTTGTAAATTTCTATAGCTCGAGGAGAGAAATCCTAGAGGTAACCACAAACCTCTCTTAGGCTAAGGTCCAACCCCCTAGCTTTTGAGGGGGCTCTCTTGACTTCTATCAATCAACTAAATGACTGAAAGGGTTTCGATTTTAGGCTAGTTATGATGATAGGAGGATGTTTTGATTTTGATTTGTTTAAGGTGGGTGCAGAGGGCAGGACTACTTAGATCATAGCATTGTTATAGGTTTGAATGAATTAGGGATATGGTGCAATTCACATGGTAGCAAGGTAGGCAAACCTATGGGTGAAACATCAATTTCGTTGTAGTAATAGTATGAATGGGAGGAAAGGGAAAAATGACAACCTGAGCATCCATACAATGATGAATTCAACTTGCCATGGAAGGAAAAAACACACATATAGTGATCAACTAAAATTTGTCAGAGCAAATTATTGAATTCTGAGAAATATTTCAAATATGAACATGAAGAAACTTGTTGTATGAAACTAAAAACTATAAGCAGATCTGAAAATAATACATATCAAGTAACAAGAGGAACAAGATACCAATAAGTTGGATAGATGTATCATTGTATAAATATGCACCTGCCTTCTTCAATTCATTCAACAAAATATCCAAAACTTACAGCAAAGTAGTCTAGCCTCTAACACACTCAACCCAACATAACCATTTTTCATGTCTTGTCCTCCTTAAATACAATACAGAATTCGACATTAGCACTAGGTGGTCAAATTCACTGCATGGAAACTAAAAGACTAGATACAATGTATCATTTATCCACTAAATGGATCGAATCAATTCAAAATCATCCACATACTTTTTTTTAAACCAAAACTAAATAAGCTAATCATAAAAGTTGCAATTTGTCTTTTTAGAAAAAAACATAAAATATTTTATTATATCTTATTGTTGTAGCGGCTACAACCACCCTCCAAAATTTTTCCTTAGCCTCGTTTTTTAGCCTCCCTTCCAACCTTCATAGCAGCTTGCCTTTCTTCTTCAATTTCACAAGCTTCAGTGTCTTTCTTGCACAAAGGCAGCTTGTCAGTCACAGCTTGACCCATTCCCCTCATAGGCTGTTCATCCGGACTTGGTCCAGTTGCAGGCTGAGTAGTTTCCCCTTGAAAATTGCACATTTCTAAAGGGCAACCAACCTTCCCTCTAGAAATTGTGCAATCCTCTCTTGCAGCCTGCTGGGCTCCAAGATTGCACAATCTTTCCTATCAACACTCCCATTAGGATTTGTGCAAATTTTCCCCGAAAGGCTGCTTAACCCAGAATTTGCACAAATATGGATAGTAGTTAGCTTCTCTACCCAGAAATTGCAAATCTCCTGGGCAGCCAGCCTAGCTCCCAGCCAAAAATGCACATATTTCTCCAGCATTCGAGCAGTCTCTTTCATGTGCAGCTGATTTGACCGATTCCCTCCGGCACTGAGTAAAACATACTTGCATGCATGGGCTGCTTCTCCCAAGGCAACATGCAAAGGCATCCCTTGTTTCAAGGATATATGTTTAGTAGTCAAAGGTTACATGCAAGGGGCAATTCCGAAACCTCCCACCAAGTGTCACTTCCCCTAGATTCATGGCATGCGCGTCATAACCTTGATGTTATCAAAGCTCATAAACCAGATGTTGTAGAGTTCATTCCTCACATCAACCTTACAGCTTTGACATCCCACATCACATCTAAGAGTAGTCGGCACATTCAACTCAAATGTTTTGGGCTAAGCATGCTTCCCTTGATTTGTGCTGCATTTTTGTCACTTTTTGTGTTTTCACTTGTTGGAGTACTGTTTTATTGATTTATTTGAACGCTTGTCATCATTTACATATATATTAGCTTGTCCTATCTATGTTTCAATTTTCATTGCTATCTCACTACCATGGCATGCATGAAATTGTTTTGCACAAACGTTTGCCCAAACGATGAACTGCCTCACCCACATGCATGTTGATATGTTTGCTGAATCTCTCATTCGTGTTTTTCATGCACTGTTGATCACTTCTACTATCACTTAGTGTCACTATGCATTCACTAACTTTCTTTCAGTTGCTCGTTGGCAAGTCGAGCCAGCTTTGGCCTGGGCTCTGCCTTCACCAAGGCTGCATTGCATAATCTGGGAAAGAAAGGCTCATCTTCCTCCCATATTTTCACATTCCTGCCTAGCACTAGCCTTTAGGATTGTGTTGCACATTTCTGGAGGACAGTGGCTTCTTGGCCCAAGAAATTGCACAAATCTATCCCTAGGCTAGTAGTCCTTCCCAGCTGGAATTGCGCATTGCACAATCCCAACAATCAACAGCTAGATTGGACTGTGCATTGTGTAGTTCTAGAAGTCAGTTAGTCTCCCAGTAGCCTAGAATGTGCCTTGTGCAGTCTTAGTAGTCGGTATCCCGACCAATTGGTCGAAGTTGTGCAACCTTCATGATCATGCACCTAGGTATGTTGCAAGTCATTTCTCATGTACATTTTGGTTTTCGACTGAAAGATTACTTGCCATGAGTGTTGCCATGTCTCTAGGTATCCTAGGTGTTCATTTGCCTCTCAGTAGTACAAGGACAATGGTTTCTAGGAGAGCAAAGTTGAAGACACCATTCAGAGCACACTTGGGGATGCAGTCGATAAAGTGTCCATAGACTTGCCTACCCACGAAGACATAAAGTTGTTCGTAGACAAGGACATCAAGATATGTTAGCTAAAGATAGCATACCAAGTGTAACAAATGCAAGAGGAGGGTTGTTGACAACACAGAGGTGGAACAATGTTGTAATCTCAAGTAGGTCCATTGATGATGAAAGCAACTTTGGAGACTTCGACTATCTAGTGATGGTGCAACATGAAAATCACATGAAGGTAGAAGATGGAACAGAGAAGGAGTTGCATGTGAAGCAAAAACTCAAGAAGAACATGAAGCTACATAGACAGATGAATGAGTTACAACAGGAATAGGAACAATAGTGGGCGCAACATGGACTCACAGATTAAACTGCACTTGTATAAGTTAAGGATCCATCCTAGCAGCTGACACAGAGCAGACATGGTGAGAAGTGTTGTTAATCGCATATAAGGGATTCAATGGCATGGACTTCATTGAGCACATGCATGCAATCCAACCCATTCAACACACTCACCAAGGTGAAGACAAGAAGCAAGTCCAACTGGTGCTGAACATTTACTTTGGTAAGTTGATGTGCATGAACACCAGCACACACTTGAAGGTAGCATAAGCATTATGCATTAGTGTGTTGCCAGTTCAACCATACCCAAGAAGACCATACGCATGTTAGCAGAAGAGTTGGATGAAGGGGATGAACCAATGCACCGGTTGCAATAGAGGCAAGAGTTCGCTTCAGCAAGATGTTACCATGAGGTGCATGCACACCATCATGGATGACCAAGCTTGGCATCAGCTCACCACATTCACCATCACAAGCATGTCAAAGAGTTGGTCTCATCACAATGGACTGAGCGTCAGTGATGTTTTGCAAGGCTTTCTCAAGCCATATTGTCTCACATGAGTACATGTGCATTCTAATGTTGAGTCATCTCAAGTGTAAGTCAAGTGTCAATGGTTGGATGTAACGGTCATAGAGTAGGTGAAAAGTCATGAGAGTAGTTGAACTGTCACAAAGGGGAATGTCAAGGGTCACCCCAACCTTTGCTATAAATAGTCCCTCATAACTCATTGTAGAGGTTTTTTGTCAACCAAGCTTCTATTAAGACTATCTTGAAGAAAGCTTGGACAATATTGTAATGTGCCTTGGCTTCTCCACTCCAGGGAGCTATTACATATCTTTGGAGGAGCAGGTGGATGTGGCTATAACATTTCATTGATGTGGCTAGTAGGTTTACATGGATGTATTATATGATTGGAACTTACACTTTATATAATAAGAGCCAACACATTTTCATTCATATGTTGTTATTGTAGTTGGACTGCTCTGGCTGCCTTAATGATAAATGTTATTTAACTTACATATTTGTGTATGAACTGATTAATATGAAATTATATGAATCTTGTTGCAAATATGTTGTATATGTTTTTAGTGTTGTCATCATCTGTGTCAATTGCTCTACTGGACAATAGATAGACCTTTCACATGAACCTTGCTGTAACAATCATAGCACTTGTTCAGATTAATTCATGAGCGATGTCTATGTTATCTTACCTTGTATGTTGTGACTACCGCATCTGAGTGGAATGCTCCACCAGAAGCGGTGTATGTGCTTTTGTGTTGTGTGTTCCTAGCCAATTTGGGAATGATCCCTTTCAACTTGGAACTCACCTTCACCCTTATCTCCCCCCTTTTGTGTTATAACCTCTCATACATCTTCCTTGACTCACTCTAGTAGTCACACCCTTGCTACTAACAAAGTTATCTTACTTGCCTCTATGCAACATCGGGTCAAGGCATTACCTTGCGACCCACTACTGGGACTCCTACACCAAATGGTCTGAGGTCTAATTGGGACTTCTTACCGGGGAGATCCCCTTGACATGTTGGCGGGTCCAACACCGTTAACATTTCTGGCGCTAGAAGGAGTGCGTAATGATAAGTTGTGTCCTCTCATCCAATTTTGAACCTTTAAATATCTTTCATGGAGTCTTGCACTCTTCTTCCCTTGTGGTGTTTTTCGAATCGTGAAGATGTCTCCATCATGGGGAATCTTTTCAATCTCTTTTCCACTCACACGTATGATGGTGAAGGCGAAGTGGCTTGGCCTGATCACTTACATAACTTTGTTTCCATGATTCATGAGGAAGATGAGTTTTTTCACTAACATGCCAGTTTGCTGCTTGCATACAGACTTCGCGAATCTCCATTTTGTTGGGTGCTTAGCCTACCGTCTGACACCGTGCACTTATTTGAGGACTTCTGTGATCTTATTGAAGACACATTCTATCATTTTGATCCAGACCATCTTGGTTGAAATCTATTTCAGCAATGGTGGGCTCCACATGAATCCGTTATTGATTTGTGTAGTTCTTCCATGACTTGCAGTTTCAAGCTCCGAGAATCCATATGAAATTTTCTCATCTTTCGGACCAGTTCGAGTACTGCCTTAAGAAATCTACCCATCCCAAGAGAAAGTTTGAGATCAAGCCTCGCTCAAAATTCTTCACTGATGGAGCTATGCAATATCTTGTGGAAATTGGCACTATCTGAATTGACTGTTTGCCTTCCTCTTATTCAACAACTCCACCATTACCTAATGATGTTGAGGATCATGCTCACACACATGTTCATCCTTCACACCCTCCCAACATCACTTCACTCAAATTTTGCAGAGATTTGGTTGTGATTCCTTCGAGTCCTCATATGCATTATTTTCTATGACCTTCGTCTTCACACCCAGGTGTTCCTCTGGATGATGTTGTCTTGTGTTCATCCATTCTAGACTCTTCACTTGTTGTGAACAAGGAACATCCCAGTGATTGAGTTTGTGTTGCACAACCAACATGCGTTGTTATCATGAAGAGTATGAGTGGGAGCTTGAGCATCAACACTCGATGAAGGATGACTCCCTTCCATCTGAGCCCCCTTCGTTCTTTCTTAACATTGTTGGTGAAGCTACCATCCATGATTTCGTATGTGTGTCTTCATCCACGGATGCACCCATTGTTGATCTTTCACACGACGCACCATATGTTAGCCCATCATCCAACAATGGAGAGGGCCAATCATTTATTGGATGTCCACTTGATCTTTCATCTTCTTTTTCTGAAAATGCAGAGGGTGAACATCCTTCCTCCTCATCTACCCCTCTGTGTGATTCATCAAACCATGAGGATGCCAGCCAACATCCTGAATTTTCTAATCTTGGTTTTCATGATCTCTTCACCTCATCATCCGATCACGATGTTGATTCACTCGTTGTTAATCTGTCTAAGCCATTGGTCTACGAAGATCCATCTATCAACAAAGTTGAAACCCCACAGAGCGTGAAGGCACTTCAGCCCAAGCTGATGGTTATGTCAGGCCCTTGTTGTCCTAAGGTTGGTTTCGCTTTCGATCAAGAAATTGTTCAAATACTCAAGGATTTTCATCACTCATCTGTATGCACTCAAGATCAATCTAACACTCATATTTTACTTCCTACACTCAAACTACATGATCCCATTACTCATGCATTGGAGGAGTCTTACATTGCAAGCACTCTTGCACGACGCAAGTTATATTTATTTCTTTTGTTTGCTTGCATGTCACAATCAAGAGTGTGCTTATGCTTCAAAGTTGCGTGTAGTGTCACACAACACCATAATAAGTCTGCGGACTACCTGTCATGCACATGCACTCACTTATGTCATGTGGGCACTTTGAATAATGAAGTGTGCTTGTCTTCATTGTTATATCTTTCTTGCTTGCTGGTTCACACAACTGGGTTGCTCGCAAACCAAGCCTTCACCAATATGGGTATACCAATGTAGTAATGGTTGTATTGGAAGTATCAATTCACGTGATTAGGCACATGTACCATTAGTGTAGGAGTAGGAGTAGTGTTTTCTTTTAGTTGTTTTCTTATATGCTTGTTTGCTTACGTGCTTTGTTTACTTTCTTGTTTTTTTACTTGCTTCGCTTTCATTTTTTCTTCTGCTCTTGCTTTGCTTTGTTGATTGTTAGTTCGTTCACTTGTTTCGTTCATAGGTTAGTTTTGCATGAAACCATGTATGACTCTTGAAGTGAGCTGGGTAAAGTATAAGAGGGCTTGTACAAATATCACTCCTTGGTTATCTGTCATCTTGCCTCTGTATGATGAGCTTGTTACTTTTAGTCCATGATACATCGAAGGAAAATGTCTATTGTTCGAAGCGAACCTTGGTGTAAACACAACGCTTGCACGCTAACTAGTGTCACCTTATCTAGTCGATTGTTTTTGGGTTAACCCTTGTCAGGTCAGTCAAGTAGAGTAAGATAAGGGGGAAAACTTTAACATGCATGTCAGAGATACAATAAAATTCTTCTTTGCTAGAACAACCTCTTCTGCTCTCAATAAGTTGGGATCCCTCTTCCGCCTCTGAAATGAATAAGTGCTATGCACAGTGAAAAATAAAAAAAAAATGAAAAGTCAAAAATGAAAAAATTAAAAATGAATAAGGTGAGAGAAGAGAAAGGCTTCTTGTGCAGGGAGGTGATGCAAGTAACTCTATCGGGGTATTGACCAAGCTTGCTGGCAGCAGAGCCATGCTTGTGTTCCTATGTGACTCCATTGGGGTATTGTCTAGGCTTTCTAGCAGTGGAGCAACACTAGAGATGAAACCAAGACTCTGACGACTATACTGCTTATGCACCTATGTACCCCTCGACCGTAATCGAAACAGTTGTGTTGCCTTGGCTTGGAATGTGTGTCAATTGAACAAGGGTTTGGCAGATGCTACATCTTACAATGAAGTTAGTGTGAAACCAAGATGAGCTTAAAATTAAACAATACTTCCGGAGGTGTTAGACTTGATTTTCATGAGCAAGGTCCATTCAAAGAGTTGGAGTTCTACCAGTGTGTCACCCAGTGTTGTAGCGGCTATGGCCACCCTCCAAAATTTTGCCTTAGTCTCATTTTGGAGCCTCCCTTCCAACCTTCACAACAGTTTTCCTTACTTCGTCAAGTTCGCTAGCTTCAGTGTTTTTCTTGCACAAAGGTAGCTTGTCGGTCACAGCTTGACCCATTCCTCTGTCAGGTTGTTCATTCAGACTTGGTCCAGCTGTAGGCTAAGTAGATTCCCCTTGAAAACTGTACATTTCTAGAGGGCAACCAACCTTCCCTCCAGAAATTGTGTAATCCTCTCGGGAAGCTTGCTGGGCTCAAGGATTGTGCAATCCTGCTTGCCAACACTCCCAAAAAGATTTGCACAAATTTCCCTAGCAAGGTTGCTCAACCTAGAATTTGTGCAAATTTGGGCAGCAGTCAGTAGCTCTGCCCAGAAATTGCATAAATTTCCTAGGTAGCCAGCCCAACTTCCAGCCAAAAATGCGTATTTTTCTCTAGTAGTCGAGCAGTCTCTTGCATGTGCAGTTGAGTTGAAAGGTTCCCTTCGGGGCTAAGAAAAATAGACTTGCATGCATGGCTTGCTTCTCCGAAGGCATCACGCAAAGGCATCCCTTGTTTCAAGGATCTATGTTTAGTAGTTGGAGGTTACATGCAAGGAGAAATTCTAAAACCTCCCACCAAGTGTTACTTCCCCTAGATTCGTGGCATGCACGTCACAACTTTGATGTTATAAAAACTCGTAAAACAGACACTTCAGAGCTCATTCCTCACATCAACCTTGCAGCTTTGACATCCCACATCACATCTAGGAGCAGTCGGCACATTCAGCTCAGTTGTTTTGGGGTAAGCCTGCTTCCCATGCCTTGTGCTACATTTCTATCACTTTTTGTGTTTTTACTTGTGGGAGTACTATTTGATTGATTTCTTGGAATGATTTCTATCATTTACATATATACTGGCTTGTCCCAACTCTATTTCAATTTCCATTTCTATCTCACTATTGTCGCATGCATGAAATTGTTTTACACAAATGTTCACCCAACCAACGAACTGCCTCACCGACATGCATGTTGATATTTTAGTTGAATCTCTCATTCATGTTTTGCATGCATTGTTAATCACTTCTGCTATCACTTAGTGTCGCGATGCATTCATTGACTTACTTGCTTTCAGTTGGCCGTTGGCGAGTTGAGCCAACCTTGGCCTGGGCTCTGCCTTCACCAAGGCTACATTATACGATTTGGGAAAGGAAGGCTCACCTTACTCTCTATATTTTCGCATTCCTACTCAGCACTAGCCTTTAGGATTGTTTTGCACATTTATGGAGGATAGTGGCTGCTTGGCCCAACAAATTACACAAATCTATCCCCAGGCTAGCAGTCCTTTTGAGCTGGAATTGCACATTGCGCAATCCCAACAGTCAGTAGCCAGATTGAACTATGCATTGCATACTTCTAGAAGTTAGTCAGTCTCCTAGTAGCCCAGGATGTGTTTTGTGCAGTCTTGGCAGTTGGTATCCCTACCAGCCGGCTGAAATTGCGCAACCTTCATCATCATGCACCTAGGTATGTTGCAAGTCATTTCTCATGTTCATTTTGGCTTTCGACTGAAAGATTGGTTGCCATGAGTGTTTTCATGTCTCCAGGTATCCTAGGTGTTCATCTACCTCTCAGCAATACAAGTACAATGGTTTCCAGGAGAGAAAAGATGAAGTCACCGTTCAGAGAAGAGTCGGGGATGTAGTCAGTCAAGTGTTCATGGACTTGCCTACCCATGAAGACATCAAGTTGTTCGTACACAAGGACATCAAGATAGGACAAAATTGACATCACAACAAGTAACATTATGAAAAACCGCTGAAGACATCATACCAAATGCAATGAATGCAAGAGGAGGATTGTTGACAACATAGAGGCGGAACAAGGTTGCAAGCTCAAGCAGGTCCATTAATGATGAAAGCAAATTTGGAGACTCCGGCTATGAAGTGACGACACAACATGAAGATCACGCAAAGGAAGAAGATGGAACAAAGAAGGAGTTGCATGTGTTGAAGAAGGAACTTAGGAAGAACATGAAGCAACATAGATAGACTAATGAGTTACATCAAGAACGAGAACAATAGTGGGTGCAACATGCACTCACGGATTAAACTGTGCTTGTACAAGTTAAGGATCCATCCTAGCAATTGACACAAAGCAGACATGGTGAACAGTGTTGTTGATCGCATGCAAGGGATTCAACAACATGCATGTCATTGAGCACACACATGCAATCCAACCCATTCGACACACTCACTAAGGTGAAGACAAGAAGAAATTCCAACTGGGGCTAAACATGTACTTTGGCAAGTTGATGCGCATGACCACCAGCACACAATTGGAGATTAGCATGGACACTATACATAGGTGTGTTTCCGGCTCAACCATACCCAAGAAGACCATGCGATGTTAGCAGACAAGTTAGATGAAGGGGCTGAACCGATGCACCAGTTGCAACAGAGGCAAGAGTTTGCTTCAACAAGATGTCACCATGAGGTTCATGCACACCATCACAGATGACCAAGCTTCGCATCAGCTCACCACCTTCACCATCACAAGCATGTCAAAGAGTGTCAGTGATGTCTTGCAAGGCTTGCTTAAGCCATGTTGTCTCACATGAGTACATGTGCATTGCAATTTTGAGTCATGTCAAGTGTAAGTCAAGTGTCAATGGTTGGATGTAAGAGTCATAGAGTAGGTGAAGAGTCATGAGGGTATTTGAACTGTCACAAAGGGGAATCTTAGGGGTCACCCCACCCTTTGTTATAAATAGTCCCTCATAACTCATTGTAGAGGCTTTTAGCCAACCAAGCTTCTATTAAGACTATCTTGAAGAAAGCTTGGACAATATTGTAACTTGTCTTGGCTTCTCCACTGCACGGAGCTAGTACATCTCTTTGGAGGAGCAGGCAGATGTGGTTGTAACGTTTCACTGATGGGGCTAGTAGGTTTACATGGATGTATTGTATGATTGGAACTTGCACTTTATATAATAAGAGCCAACACATTTTCATGCATATGTTGTTATTGTAGTTGGATTTCTTTGGTTTCCTTAATGATATATGTTGTTTAACTTACGTATTTTTGTATGAACTGATTTGCATGCAATTATATGAATCTTGTTGCAAATGTTTTGTATATGTTGTTAATATTGTCAAAATATGTGTCATCTACTCTGTCGAACACCAGACAAACCTTTCACGTGAACCTTGTTGTAACAACCGTAGCACTCGTTCGAATTGATCCGTGAGTGTTGTACATGTTATTTTACCTTGTACATTGTGACTACCGCATCTGAGTGGACTGCTCCGTCAGAAGCTGTGTATGTCCTTTTGTGTTATGTGTTCCTAGTCGACTTGGGACTGATCCCTTTCAACTTGGAACTCACCTTCACCCTTATCCCCCCCATTTTATGTTAGAACCTCTCATACATCTTCCTTGACTCACTGCAATAGTCACACCCTTGCTACTGATAGAGTTATCTCACTTGCCTTTGTGCAACATCACAATCAAGGCATTACCTTGCGACCCACTACTGGGACTCCTACACCAAACAATTTGAGGTCTAATTGGGACTTCTTACTAGGGAGATCCCCTTGAAATGTTGGTGGTTCCAACACCATCAACACTTATCCAGATAATATACCACTAATCCTATCTAGATAATAGTCTTATCCCCTAAGATTCAACATTATATTTCTTGATCATAATAATATAATTATGGATTCAAGCTAAAAACAACAACAACATGAAACTAGTGTTGTGCAGTGTTGTACAGCTAGCTGATGGAAGGGTGATGACCAAGTAGCTGAGGTGGAAAGGGACCCATCCATACATTCTATAATGACTGGCAACCTCAAAGCATCCCTTTCACCCGTGTGCAACATCTGCGCAACACTGTTCAACAAAATTTCAAAATTGTGTTTGGCACTTTATTCCCACCTAAAATAAAACAAGGTTGTTATATTTACTCCATTGAATTTCTATTGTACACCATCAACCTCCAAAATGCAAAATTATCTATACATTTCCACATTTTCAAACCGAAATCCACAAATTTCACCATTCAGTGAACAAAAACTGGAAAAATGGGCCACTAAGTGACGCGTGTAACTCCCTAACGATAGCACCTATGTAAAATATGAGATAGTATTTTGTATATGATCTTGTTTTGAAGAAAAAACTCTCTCATTTTATTCAAATTCTTCCCAGGATCCTCAGAAACTTTTATGAAAAATCATGCCTAAAACAAGAAATACACTGTATGAAAAATAGGCCTTAAATATACAATTGAAATGCCTGATATATGACCCCTATCTAGAAACAGGAAGAGGTTATTGTGACTTGGTTTGTGATTGAGAAAACCCTCTTTCCATTTTTTGAAGTCTGCCTTTATGTGGTCGAAATCAATGTTTCAAACTGATGACTAAAACTGGGTATTTTGCACAGCACTTTGCAACGAACATTCTGAGTAGCACTGATGCACAACAAATTTCCACAGTGAGTGCAATCATGTCCTTCTTCAATGTTAGCTAGGAATTTATTTGTGGCTTGCTGTGTTGATAGTTTATCCAGTGGTTAGCATAAAATGTGTGTACAATTCCTGAGATTAAGGTGATATGATGATTTTGAATTAGCCCCTGTCCAGTAGTGCAATGATGTTTTGACATGATGTTTTGGAGTGCTCCACTTAACGTGGCACGTGTAAAAAATTATGGGGGAATCATTTAAATGTGACTAATATGATAGCTCTTAGGTATGGGGGGGTTGTATGTAATGAGATTTGTTCCATGTTATGAGTGATGGTAGTGATATTGTGGGGGGAATAGGTTTAGAATGAAACAGGTGGGGGGGGTAAATGTAGTAGGAATGATAGGTAAATGGTATGTGAGAAAGGTACAAGGTCTAAGTTATGTTAGGTGAATGATATACAAGGAGGGAGTAGGAGGTAAGTTATATATGAAGGGGAGTGAATGAAAGGGAAATAGGGTAAATAAGGTAAGAAATAGGGAAATATGGGATAGTTGAGAATAGGGGATAGAAATGTGGAATATTTTTAGTTACCAAACCTCATGACCATCAAACTCTGATTGAGATAAACTCAATTTGGAAAATTCTGATTGATGGATGATAAACACATAACCCCTTTCTACTTGGCCGTATAAACATGCATCACCATGGCTCCCATTAACTTGACACTCCTTCATGCTTTTGGTGAGCCCTTGATGACAAAAACTCGACAATGTAGGACAATGACCTTTGAGACTATGACAACAGTAGTGGTCATAGGCTCAACTTATTCAAAAACTGAAAATTAAAAGACATGGAAAATACATTTGACGATGAAAACTACTGACCCTAACATGGATTTATTAAATAAAAAATATAATAATAATGTCAAAAGGCACTCCACATCCTTGCATGACCTAGATATTCTAATATAAACTAACATTACATTAATAATGCTTGCACCTTTTGACTCAACGCAATTAATTAATATAAAGCATTTTTCCATTTGTTTGTTTGCAAACTAGTGAAACATGTGGTATGAGAAACTATGATCTAGTGGCATCTAAGTCATCAAAATCATTGAAGGATCACACCCAACTTAGGCCACACCAACCCATACTGATTGTTAGATTTGTGCCCCGAACCGGTAACTTTTTCACCCTAGATAGCTTTAATAGTGCATCCTATCACCAAGGACAATATAAAATAATATAAATATAATATCGAATCACAATTAAATAAAAAAAGTATATATATATATATATATATTAAATTTATATATAATATATTAATATATTTATAATATATATATATTATAAAATATATATATATATATATATATATATATATATATATATATATATATATTAAATTTGAGAAAGAGTTGATTAACACATTTATAGATGAACCTAAAGTATTTTAGTTAAGGTTAAAAAAAGATACATACATTAACACAAATGAACTTTCATAAATTTTATTTGAACGCAAAAAAAAAATTAAATACAATAAAGAAACCTAGATCCATTTTAACTATCTATCAAGCCCTAAGAAGGATCACATCCCTTGAAGTGTAAATCTTTGTTTAATTTTTGCATTCTAATAAAAGGTCTTTATTTCAAAAAATATGATCCTTATTGATTATTAATAGATTCAAAACTAAAATGAATCTAAAGTGGTAAATATTTCACCATCAATATAATTGCAATTAGATAAAGTCTGTTTCCAAGGTATAGAAGCACACTGAAGTAGAGGGATTCATGCTCATTTGACTCCATTAAAAGATAATGTTAATGTTGTCCCTCCGTTTCCACCCAAAAAAAACATTAGAGTTGCATTAATGGACTACCCTCCCTCATCCTCAAGGCTAAAGGATCTATTTGTCCCGTCATATCCTCAATCAATAATCATGACATGCTCAAGTACCCTGTGGACTCTCCAAACTCACCATGTGGACTATCCATAGAATATGGCATCCACTTTCACCCTTCAAAAAAAATGGAGGAAAAATACAGAGCATAACCTCAAGCTCCACATGGCTTCTATTAAGTGAAAAAGAAGGAACTATTATGCTAGAGGTGTATTTGCACGTTGTAAACCTATGTAAAGAGAATCATTGAAGCCATTGTGGAATCTTGTGCGAAGCCTGCAGACTAGTTTATTGTGTTTGGTTGCGGGTAACTTTGTTACCAGAAATGGGACGATAACCATTGTTCTTGGAAAAAACGCAAAAAAAATGAGATGGCATGGAAAACACCATTCTCTACACTCGTTGTCATTTTTATGAGTGAGAAACTCATTTTTAAGAAACAAATTGTTTCTTACATCGTATTGATACAAAGCATTTATCTGTTTTCCTGCAACATTTTTATTTCTCCTCCATTTCTTGGTTTTGTTCCCAACTCGTGCAAACGAATTCCTATTAACTCTTGTTTGAAAGACTCACTACATGTAAATTAGTTTCCTTTTCTAGCTATGAAGTGTGCATGCAAACTAGCAGTTATGCATCATGATGGCCCATCATGGGGGCTTCACCAAAGAAGCAATACCATATCACGTGCATTCATATTGGGGGATAAAAAATGAGGAAAAAATGAAATAATATATTGAGCATATAATAGGGGGTAAAGGGCTTTTATATGTTGTATAGAAATATGTGTATTATAAGTTATTTTTTATACAATACATTGGCCATCTTTTATCTTTCATTTTCATCCTTTTACTTAAATTAATAACATTACCATGAAATGACGCAGGATGTTTGAGAGTGGTTATGACCTCATTAGATTTCATATGGAGAAAGTAGAATTTTAGATCTCACTTAAAATCCAGCAGACTTATTAGTTTTTCAGGATTTCAAGATTGGAGGATCACAATGTTTCCATTGGATTTTGTCATGTACTAGGGTATGCAACTCATATTTAAACAAGAGAACCAAGCCCTCTATGTGAATTGATGATAGTGACATTGGTTGTCAAACTCCTCTATCACGACCCTACTAAAAATGTACCTATCACTCAAACGAATTATTGACTTAACATGCTAAATTTTTTCTATCTTATGTTCATGCTTAGAGGGTGATATTAATGACACATATCCCAAGATAGGAAATGATTTTGATGATATGTAGGTATTTAGTATAGCATGGTTTTTTGGATGTTAGAGGCCATCTAGAGCCTATTTTTTGATGTATTTTCAGTTAAGAGATGGATTTCACTTGATTTTATTTTGGCTATATGCACCCTTACATGCTATATAATTTAGAACTTGTAATTTGTGGACCTATGGTTGATGAAGGTTATAACTACTAGATGAATGATGTTATATGGTTTAATCCATGTTTTTACTTTTTTATCACAAACTCATCATTCTACAAGCTTTTGTTGACATATATGAATCAAAATATATAAAAATATATATTATATAAAATTCACTCCCAAAATTGCTCCCAACCTGGGAGCTTTTGAAACTGTCACTCCTCGCTCCTGCTTACATTCCCACTTCCCGCTTCTACTCTTGCTTCCTGATTTTTCCCCGGCTCCAAAGCAACTTTATTGTAGAACAAACATGCATCACATTACTAATACCTCTATAATCTATGTCTATTATGTTTGTTAATATTTTGTACTTGTTGCTACACTAGTGATCCTCCCAATGATGGGGCAGTAGAGAAGACAACAAATATGGCACCTTCACCCTTTCCTTACACTAGTGATGAATGGGTTGAATGAAAGTGAAGGAGAAAGTGATATAAACTATTGATTAGTATATGGCACATGCATGCCATAAGAGATAGTGAAATAGACTATTGTTTGGAAGAGAGTGCATGCATGCTAAGGGCACACATGTCACACCTTCAATTAATTCTAGTCTAGTTGTTGCTTCAAATTTAGCAATTTCAGTTTTGGATAGAGTTTTTCTATTATTAGAGCTTTTCTTTTGTTATTTTTATCATGCATGATATATTCTTATTAAGGGGCTGCATATCATTGGTCAATTAAAATAATTATGCATGAGATATTCCCATATTAGGTAGAGGACACAAATCTCAAGGAAGGGATGCATGATTGCATGCTTCGGCTCATTTTTTATGGAGACACACTTACTTGGCACTCTTAGCGTGCAACTATGGTGCACTAGGTGATCAGATTAGGGCTATGATTTGACAGAGTCCAACCAAATAGGATTTTTCATGTGTCCATATTCATTGTACTTTCTCTCATCTTCCTATTCTATAAGAAAGATGAAAGGCACAACATTGTTTTGGTTATCGAGGTTTTATTTTGAATTGTTGTAGTGTATCTTTTTTAGTATTCAATAGAAGTTAGATGCAACTAAGAGTTAAAATCTATCTATTTTCCATTCAAATTTTCCACAATATGTATTTGTAAATCAACCAACTTATATCTGCCTTTTTTAATTAAAACTTTCATGTTTTCAGTGACCTAGTATTTAGATTATTCTTTTTAGGTGCATAATCTACTTACCATTGTTAATGAAAATAAAGGGATATAAAAAATGTTTATGAAAAAAATGAATACCTACAATATCTAGTGAAAGTAGGGGCTTTTAAATTGGGAAGGTGTATTGGGCTAATATTGGCAGGTGTTAAATAAAGTGATTTTTAGAGGTATTTTCCAATATGTAGTCAAATTAAGGGTATTGTTTAGTATGCCACGAATGCATGTGCTATGTTAGCGGTTCATTGAGTGAATCCCTTGTGTGGCCCATAAGGAATGCTTTGAGACATATTTTAGATGCAGAGGAGAGAAGAGCAAATGCGACCAAGGTGCAGATCAAATTAGAGCATATGAGAGAATTAGAGTAGATCTCAACAAGGGAGAGGAGAGGATGAAGTTGGTACGATAAAGAGCTTGGGTTACCTTCATGCCCTAAGCTAGTTAGCTTCATAAATATTGGGTAAGATAATCAAAGGGCATATTTCTCATTTCTGAAAACATAGGCCTCCACAATAACCTTAAGCATACTAACTGTGTCAAATACCTTAAACTTCCTAGTAATAATTGCACTTTTGTGTCACTTAAATCCAGAAACTTAAGAGAGTTCATGTGCCCACTTGCTCTTTTTGGAAGCTTTTCTAAACCTTTATTTATAGATATGAAAAATGAGCAAGCTTGTGGAGCTTTGAATGACTATTCAAGAGAACTTAATGCAACTGGAACACTTCTCTTCTTTTAATACTTTTTATTTCCTATCCATAGGGATGTAGAATTTTTCTTCCTCCTTAGAAAGTTGGATTTCGGAATTGCGAAGTTCATCATGGATCCTGAAGCAAACCATACAGCCATCATGGTCTCTAATACCTGTCAATATGTTTATTATAGTTGTTATCGAGCACCATGGAAACACTTTATAAGTTGTCTCCAAGGAAAGAACCTTCAACATTCTCATGTTTATCCTTAGAGGGAGATCATTAGCCTACTATTGAAGTCTTTATGTTGTTCTCTTTCTTGACTGAATTATCTTTAGCATTGTAATTTATCATTTTTAAATAGCTTCGTGGTGTGCAAAGATTGCAACGATTTTACAAGTTGCTTTGAATTATGGAAGACACCTAGGTAGACTCATTTGATCATAAGGATGGTGACTTAGTTGAAGAAAAGAACAGAAATGATGCAGGCCTCAATGGACAACAAAATTCTTCAGTGTCTAGCACTTCCACTAGTGCTCTAAAGGGAATCGATTTGAAGAATTATAGAATTCAAGGCCACAAGTGAAAGCCATCTGAGGACACTTATAATCTGGAACAACTATGTAAGCCATTGGTGCCAAATCTATAGATATTTGTCATTTCAACTAAAAGGTTATTCTTAAGTTTTGTTTAGGATAATCGTCCCACTGGGTAGAAAATATGCATTGAGCAAAATTTGTGGATTTTGATGCATACATCAAAGGATTTTTGATCTGTTAGATGATATAAGTAGGAGGGAAATGAATGGACTTGATATGAAAGAGGATAATGAATTCCAAAGTCCAAAAACCTATGAGATTTTAGATTCTTCAAAATCCTCAAAGACTTTAGAGAACAAGGTTTATAATCAAGCTTTGCTTATCCCTACATCAATTTTGGAAGAGAGCACCCAAACTTCAGTGAAACCAAGGATTTTTGTGAAACTACGAGGTCAAGAGGTTGGCTAGTAAAACCACTCATTGTTGTGGTTTCTTAAGAAAGGGTAAAACAACCATGTGAAAGTGAATGATTGGCCAAAGAGATGGTTGCGATGGAATGAAACAACGAAGCCTCATCTAGCAGAAATCAGCTGATTAAAATGGAAATCAGGAGATGTAAATTGGGCATGGGTTCATTTTTACACAAGCTTGAACCATGGAGAAACTATACTTGGATTTAGTTTCATGTTTACACAAGCTTGAAATGAAAATCTATGCTTGAGATAAGTTTGCATGCCCCCGACATAATTACTAGATTTGAGGTAGATGCCCCCCAAGCTTCATTTCATTCAACTAGGTGAATGGAATCAAGGTTCACTTTCGAGATCTAGGAAAGATTCGACTGAGATTTTACGAGATGTTAATCAAAGAACCGATTTTGAAAATGGATTTGTTTCATTTTTTAATGAGGTTGATATAGGAACAAACTATCCTTAGGCTTCTTGATTCATTTTTTAACGAGCTTGCCACAAGACAAGGAACTATGCTCATCCCTTGTTTCATTTTTTTAATGAGGTTAACACAAGACCAAGAGCTATCTTCGTCACACCTATTCATGAACCATACGATAACATGGCTCCCAAGAGGTCTTCACTAGATGGAAGAACCACACTTTGGGAGGAATATATGTCAATTGATACCATAAACATAGCGGGTTCCAATGCCCCCAATACATAATGTACTATACCATCTGTGTGATCATCAGTAGATGTGGAGACAGAACAAGTAGCCACATAATTGACCTGGAAAGGAAGGTACTACTTGAAAATGAGAGATGATAGGGGATGATGGGTGCAAAGGAGGCACCTAGTGACCAATGAACGACAGTTTAACAATAGTCACAATTCTCCCTTCGTGCGGAAAACAAACCACACGGAAAAGTGAAGAAACAAGAGATCCCATGACATAAACATAGTCACGTCCAAGGAGAAGATTGAAATATAAGGGGCCTTGGACTACCATCACATCTATATAGATGGTCTTTCCTCCCAAAGTAATAAGGAACTTCAACAGGATCCCTAAGGGCTGACTGGTTCCTCCATTGAAAGCCAACCGATTTTGGGTGACACGCACAAGATGTGGGGAAACCAAAGCCTGCCAAGTAGTAAAATACATGATGCTAAGAAACGTGCCTTTGTCTAATATAGTGCCATGTACTACCATATTATAGGATTGTACTGTGATCTGGAAAGGAACATAAGATGGAAGGCGGAAAGAAGTCAATTGACTCTAATAAAAAAAGACAACATAATGACTTGATGGGGGTATGATATGATTGCCCCCATGCTCTACAGGAATAGGAGGACTCTCTTGAACAACCAGGATGGGAAGGTCACTCTTCGATTCATGAGAATCTGAGGCGACGAGAAGAACATGAGTAATATGATCACCACTCTCTACCGGAATAGAGTGGTCAACTAGTGGCGGGACCAAGTCGACACTCTTTTCAACCAATGGTTGGTCAGGATAGAGACAAGAGAGTGATGCTCAGGAAGATTAGGATGGGTAAGAGAGGAATCCAAGTCAGTCTCTTTACCAACTGGGAGAGGTTCATAAGAAAGCTCCTAATAACCAACTGGAAGTTGGGGTTGAGGAGCTGCAAGGTTTTCCAAAACTTTGGAAGCTTTATCCATAAGAGGAAAAAAGGTGAAGAAGATGCTCTCCTTCACATAACCTATAGGGGAATATAATCTTCCCTTTCTTCTTACCATCGTTAGCTGAAGGTGTAGCATCGACATGATCTCCAAAGGTCAACAAGGATGGTAGATTCAGGTCTTGAGACCATGCCTCTAAGACTCTGGGGACGCCAAGACAGTCTCGAAGGAAATGGTCACCCTTACACATCTTGCAAGGGAATCTAACCTTCCATGGAGGACTGAAAGGTTTGTCAACAGGAAGTGCGTTTAGAGCAATAGCTTCAAGGTTGGCCTCTCACTTATCTGACTTCTTCTTCTTCTTCTTCTTGTTAGCCTCTTGGTTACTAGATTCGAAACTTTCACCAGGCGGAGTAGAAAGAGGAGGGTGAAGAAATGGGGGAAGAAGGCGAGGGGTCAACCTTAAAATCATTGTGACCTGATTCGAATGAAGGAAACATTTGGACAAGAGTCGGGATACTCGGGACCACCGAGGTAAGAAACAACTAGATAGGTAGACCAATGGTTAAGCCAGGAAGGGACAACGTCATCATAGAAGGAGCCCCAACACTTCCAAAAGAAGGAAAAGGACTAGGATTCCCATACGAGGGGAACCCTTGACTGGTATACTCTGGAAATGTTGCCATTGGAATCAAACCTGAAGAATTACTAAGGAAGATAACTTTAACTAGGAATATTTCGTGGGAAGTTAATTTTAAGACACTGAAACAAAACTTTGCCTTTTCATGTTTTAAGAGTCGAGAAAAGGATGAAAGATGACTCTAGTCTCTTTTAGTTTGAATGAGCTCGAAAGGAAAAGTACTCGATGATCTTTTAAATTTAAAGAGTCAAAAAGACCAAAATGACTGCTGTGGATGATCTAGGAAAAAGTATTGCCAGGTAACTGTGAATTGCAAAATACCTCCTGATGAATCGAGAAGTATAGGCAGCCAATATCCATGAATGCTTTGTTCTGTGTGTCATGTTTACAAGGTTGTAAACTCGGCTTCCAGTGGCTAAAGGATTGCAAACCTAGTGGGGTCTCCCTTTATATACTTGATGGTATGGGGAGCACAATTCTATACTAGCACTATCTAGTGCCGAAGGAAATGACATCTGCTAGGTTTAAAGATGTCAGAACATGTCTCTAGCCTATACCTCTAAATATAAGCATTAAGTTTCAACACTTCCTTCGTTAATTAGATAGATTTAAACATTTGATCTTGAATTAGGTTTCAATTACAAGGCCCTACCACTACCAACTAAAAAAAAACTCCTACATGCAGCTATATGAGAAAGGAAATCTTTGTCTTCGATGAAACTTAACACTAATTGAGAGATAGGGAACACAAAATCAATGCAAAAATCAAAGAATGAAATCTTTCACTTATATATGTCCTAAATGCACTTAATCTTCCCTTAACAACAAAATAAGTTCCATTTCATTTCCATTCCTATGATGATGCAATTCTAGCTTCTCAATAATGCTACTAATGCAATATTTTCTCTTAAGTAAACTAGAATGATGTTCTTCTTTTCATAAAATGCAAAATGAATCTTTCACATAATGCACTTTAATGAAAATTTCCACAATTCTGAAAAAACAAACATCGATCAAATCCAAAGCATGATAAATGAAACTGAAAGCAACTTTTTCCTTGCATCGAACAAACCAAACACATAAATGCTTCAATCAACAAACCAAGCAATGTAATCTATGCTCAAAACGAGAAAAGAGACACTCAAAATAAGAGAACAAACGAGACTCTTTCACTCATTCAATTGAAAATGAAGCAATGAATATGTTGCTACCAAAAGATGGATTAAATGAAGTAGCAAATAAAAAACTTGACACAATGAGTAAACAAACAAATGAAAGGTAATTGACCTAAATTCCCCAGGGTTATAGAAACCATCCAAAAAACTCAAAAAATCAAGCAATGAAACTTCAAGCCAATCAATCAATCAAAAGCAGCAAACAAAGCATTCTAGTCAATTCCAGGTGGAAGAAGAGAGTCTGAGGGTCAAGACACACTGGCATTGGAATGGGAGAAATTCTAATTTTTTTTAACTGAGAGATTGAAACTACTATCTAACTGACAACTAGCACCAATCGGCACGACTACCACGACTGGCTAGATTACAACTAGTGTTGATGGTTTGACGAGTGCGACTAGCCAAGCTACAAGTAGTGTTGATCGAGGGATTCAAAGAAAAATTAAAAAATAACTTCACACAGGGCTAGACTTAACACATCAAAGGGTGGGCTAAACCAAACAAGCACACAAACTAAGCTAATGAAGCTTTCCAGTCAGGGAGAACATAGGCAAAATGAGTTAAGAGGCAGAAATTAAAAGGGCAAGACACACTAGCTATGATCTAGGGAAAACCCTGATCTTCATCTATAGGAATCGGCGCGACCGCCTAACTGACATCACACGCCAAAACAGGGTCGGTGCGACTATTTTTGAGAAATTCACATTGATTGGCGTGACTATTAGAAAAATAAACGTGCTGACTGAGGATTCAAGGAAAAAAATAAAAATTTTCAAAGGTTAAGACTAGACTTGCCAGTGTAAATTTCAAGCTAAAAGCAGTAAACCAGGCAAAGCAGAGAACACTAAAGGGAAATGGTGATACTAGAGAAGTTCACACAAAACCATAAAATGACAATCAATCACACAAAAGGATTGGCTCCCCAGTATGGTCACTAATTTGTGGTGCAGGTAAATTCTTAGTGCGGATACAAATAATTCCTCTAGCCTGAGAGAGCAAGTCTAGCCACAAACAAACAATCTATGGAAAATCTCCTTAATATGGAATCAATTAAGAAGGCCTACCTCTTAGAACATTATTCCGCTTGGTGGTGATCATGCTTCCTCACTCCAGCTATCTTCTGTTTCCTTCCTTCGAATACCTGAAACAAGAAAACAACAACAAAAACAAACATGACATCATGCAATATTGTATTTAGCCTACTTAATAGGTCAAGGAACATTAAGTCATAAAGATGTAAAATGACACTTCATGTAGGAAATCAATCGATAGTTGCATTAATATAAAGTAGAAACAGATTGCAACCGGTGCCTTGACATTGCTGGTCTCCTCCAATGTATCTGGGTTCCCACACTTCTACTAGCACTTCATGGACAACACCCAAAAATTAAATTTCAAGGCATCTTTCCCTCTAGTCTCAAAACAAACCAAAATCGCACTATTTTCCCTCAAGCACACACTAGAAAGCTATAAACTATAGATGACTTGCTGGTTATTCACACTTGCTCCAAAACTCCAACTAGAACTAGCTTGTGCTTGGGAAGAAGAGAGGTTTATATAGCTTGGATAGAGGGGATATGTGTTGAGCCTCAAACCTACACTTCTTTACACATCCTCCCAGCCTCTTTTTCCTATTCATTTCCTTATTTTGCCACTCATTCCCTCCATCAAATTGCTCAAATCATTGTATCTTAGGACTTTTTACATGGTTTTCTAATTATGCTAATGACTGTGTTTGGTTTAGAATTTTTGTTCAAGGTGCTGCTTTCCGCAGCTCATACAGGGTTTTCCGCAGCTGATCCCGGTTTCCAACCCCAGATTCCGCAGCTGTTTTATTAAACACATGTTCTAGGTGTCCTCCGGGAAGAAGAGCCACATGGGCAAGTTCGTGGAACCAAGGACATGGTGTGTGTCCCTCCAAATCATCCAAACCAGTCATCCAAGCCCGTGGTCAACGAGGAGGCAACTTCGGTCAACGGAGGTCATTGGCGGTGGCACGGCTCTACGTGTTCTGTTTTAGAGCACGTGAAGAACAGGTGGCATCGTCCTTAGTTATGAAGGTAGTGGGAAACATAATCCAACAGCGGATTGAATGCCCACAATGACCGTTGCCTAAATCCGAGGACGTAGCAAGACTACGTGATTTTACTCAGCTATTTGAATTACTTAGATTTCGTTAAGTTAGTTCGCCTTCTTCAATTATAAATAAAGCGTCTTCGAATGCTGGACAAGTTAGTTGTTAGCTGCTGTTATGTACTTTTGAACTCCCACTGTATTTTTCTATTTCATGCATAATATATGAGAAGATTGTTATCACATTCAAGCGTGTAATTGATCTTTGAATCGGCTGGAGTAGGCAGAGGGCCCCTGTTTACTAAAAACCTATACAGTACTTTTAATTTCCTGAATTTCTTTCTTTCATTTTGTGTATATAATGCCTTTTATTGCTGTGTTTTGATAGCTGTATATACATTTCAAATTCTGCTTGTTTACATTTCTGCACTTTTCATGACTGATCAGTGTGTTATGCAGGTTTCTTAGGCGTGCCCGGGACAATTTTCTTTCTTTTCTTTTGCACAACTAGTGACACTTGTGATCATCTTGTCTATGTTGTTGACCTTCTTTGTTTTGCAGCCTTTATTTCCTTACTATCACTTAGTCAATTTGCATATTTGCTTTTTGTTTTTAGACATCAAGTTGTTTATCTATTGATGGTTCCTTCTTCATAATTTAATATCTATATTGAGGACCAAAATATCACTTAGCGCAGCTTGGTTTAGTTTTTCAAGAACTCACAATTGCTTGACTTGTTTTTAATTATCTATCATATGATATATTCAGTCAAAAGGCAAGAGGTTAAGAAGTTAAAGTATTTGTGAATAGTTTTTTTCTTTTAGGTAGATTTACTTTAGTCTCACATTGCTTAGTTGTTAATTGACATAGATTTCATTTTCATTTCCTAGCAGCAACAAAGACACTGGGCCAATGTCATTAGTCCTTTATTTAATGTCTTTATTTTCCTTTAAAAGTTGATTTCATTTCAGTTGTTGTTCAAGCTTTCCTTCAAGTTGTAAAAATCTCATCACAATCTCACACACTTCACTCGCCTTATTTCATTTCCATCACATAACATTAGGAGAGATAAACTTGAAAACAAACTTAAAAAGTTAAAAACGACAAAATCTTAAGAAATTGTTGCCTAATTACATACAGTACACCTCACTTCATCAGCTTACGAGCCCCGGGTTGACATTTAAAAGTTTCAATTTAGACATCACTAAATTGACCAAACATTTTTGGCGCCGTTGCCGGGGAAGTGAAATTAGGTAGCCAATTTCTAAATATATATATATATATATAAACAAGAAAATTTCAAGGAAGGAAAATTAATAACCTCTCAAAATATGCTCTCCTCTTGCACTTAGTGTGATCTGG
>APFE030345708.1:267148-281583 GCA_000404065.3 Pinus taeda
AAAAAATAAAAAATAAAATAAAATATGTGTATGAGCCTGAAAACCAATCTCAGATTGGCGGTCTTATATAGAAAATATGGGGTGAAAATCAGGGACACGTGACACTCCATATTTTCCAAAAAAAAAAAAAAAATTCTCTCTCTTTCCATCATCATTCCATCTTCATTCCATTTCACTTCATTCCATTTCATTTTTCATTTCATTCCATCCACTCCATTTCATATCATTAATAAAAATCCTTTTTAGGATTATTTCCATTCAGTTAGTCTTTTCCTAACTAACTTTGTGCAGTTAAAAGGGAGATGTCTTAGTTTCCGCAGCTCGCACCAGTTTCCGCAGCTAGAAATGACTCTGTCTCTACAGCTAGCAGCACTCTTTTTCGAAAGGAAAATCTCAGTCAAAGGATTCACATCATCATCACCAAAGGCAGCAAGGATATGAGGCACCTGCAAGATCAAAAAGCAATAATGGATCAGCAACCTTAATCAACAAATGGTAAAACTCATGAAGGTATGATCAAAATCTTTTCCAAACAACAATTTAATGTCATTTTATGCATAGTTATTAAATCATGGAAGAGCCACTAAATGCAATGATTCAGCAAAAATCATCCCACTTCTCCTCCACGATAATCCTTCATCCACCTCATACCCTTCTAACGGTCTCATGATCACTCTTAATTTAAACTCAAAATGGGACTGCGGTTTCATTTATTGGCCGTACAAAGAAGTGACCTATTACACTACGTCTCTTCACTACATGATTTTTGCAGCCAATACTGATACGTGTGCAAAGCCACCTGGCTCTAAAGGATTCGGCCGTTATTCCATCCCCTTATCACTCCATTTCTGCACACATTTGAACTCATTTTTTGTGTTCTACTCCCTCATACCATTTTCACTCCCGTTTCTGCTGCAAACTCTACAGCTCCATTCCAAACCCCACTGACAGTCTGTAATACGCTTTGCATTGCGGCTACTCCACCTACAGCTGTAATTCCTCCGTTTCTTCCGTGAGCCTCCTCCCTGAGCAGCCATATACAGTCAAAACTTCACCCGAAGATTGAGAGCCGAAGATGGGAAAGCTGCTTAGAGCTGAACCCGAAGGTCCAAAATATTTAGAAGGATATCCTCAGACGAAGGAGGCACTGAAGAAAGCAAAATGGTTAAAGTTCATTGAAAAATTCAGAGGATATGATAAGGAGGTAACAAAGGCATTTGCTCGGTCCTTCAATGGAAATACCGTGGAAGTAGGGGACCTGAAATTTACAATAACAGAGAATACCATAGCCACAACAACCAGTCTACCTCAGGTGGGAGACAGATGGTTTAAAAACAGAGGGCTGGAAGATCAAGCATGGAAGGACATGCTCAAGAACCCAGGTATGGACACTTCAATATTTACTAAAGGGATTCCTGTACATGTAATCAAGGAAGAATGGACTGCATTGCTATTACTTGTTCAAAAGTTTATTACATGTGAGGGCCACTTTGGTACCATGTATATGTACCATGCAAGAATTATGATGAATTTCATGGAGGGCCATGCCATCAATCTACCCTACTTTCTGCTAAGAAGCCTAAAGAAAATGAGTTCCATTGTCCAAAAGAATGTAGGCCATATTGAATCCCACTTATATCATTACGGACTCATTAGAATTCTCATAGAGGATCAATTGAAAAATCACAAGGATACATGGGAAAATTTTTTGGTCAAGAATCATTTCCAAGAAGTGACTGAAGCTACCACTAGCAGTTCTCCTAGAATCCCAAAAGGAAGTAGGAGAACGAAGAGAGATACTGCTGCCCAGGATCCTCCTATTGTGGAAACTCAGGAAACTACCCAAGAAGAAGAGGAAGAGAGAGATAAAACCAAGAAACAGAAAAAGGATAAAGGGAAGACAATTGTTCATGAATCATCTCCATCACCTGAACCTTCAGTAGAAGAAGACTCCCAAACCTTAGCTGATAGATTAGCACAACTTCAAGCTACTGCCCTCTCAAAGAAGAAACAAAAAGAAAAACAGAGTGCCCAACAAAAGAGCACTAGTGTACAAGTGAGAAGAAGCAGTAGACTTAAAGGAAAAATGAGTGTGACTAAGGAAAAAAAATCACATTTCATTGATTTGGGAGAAGCTACACCCGAAAAGACTCCAGCCCAGCTTGACCTTGAGTCCACTCCTCCACGCGAAGAGAGTCCCTTTCAGTCAGAACCTCAAACAGAATTTGATCTTGAACATAGCCCAAGAAGATCACCTGAAATTGACCCTGACCAACAGGAGCTATACAATTATTTGGAGGCCTTGGAGGAATCAGTTGCAGGTCCAAGCACTATATTGCCTCTTGATGAACAAGTCAAATCTTTAAAACAGGAGGTGTTTGAACTAGAAGTCCTGAACCGGCATATTAAACAAGAAAACGAAGCATTGAAAGAACAAAGCAAAGTGGACAAAATGGTCCATGACAATACAATGCTTCACTTAGGACCCTGGCAGAAGAAGAACAGAAAATTGAAAGGGAAATGTAAGAAACTCAGCAGGGCATTGATCAATTTGAGGTTCAGGTGTTTAGTCAAGAAACCAAGGACAATTTTGGCAACAAGGAGAAAGAGAAGAAGGCTAGATGTTTTGGCAGAAGCATTTGAGCACATGGATTAAAAACAATGACAAAGTTTTGGTTGAATGAGGACATGCAACACCTTCACAGTGGGGGTATGTTGAGCCTCAAACCTACACTTCTTTACACATCCTCCCAGCCTCTTTTTCCTATTCATTTCCTTATTTTGCCACTCATACCCTCCATCAAATTGCTCAAATCATTGTATCTTAGGACTTTTTACATGGTTTTCTAATTATGCTAATGACTGTGTTTGGATTAGAATTTTGGTTCAAGGTGCTGCTTTCGCAGCTCATACAGGGTTTTCCACAGCTAATCCCAGTTTCCGCAAGCCAACCTCGGATTCCGCAACTATTTTATTAAATGCTATGTTCCAGGTGTCCTCCGGGAAGAAGAGCCACATGGGCAAGTTCGTGGAACCAAGGACATGGTGTGTGTCCCTCAAAATCATCCAAACCAGTCATCCAAGCCCGTGGTGAATGAGGAGGCAACTTCGGTCAACGGAGGTCATTGGCGGTGGCATGGCTCTGCGTGTTCTATTTTAGAGCACGTGAAGAACAGGTGGCATCGTCCTTAGTTATGAAGGTAGTGGGAAACATAATCCAATAGCGGATTGAATGCCCACAATGACCGTTGCCTAAATCCGAGGACGTAGCAAGACTACGTGTTTTTACTCAGCTGTTCGAATTACTTAGATTTCGTTAAGTTAGTTCGCCTTCTTCAGTTATAAATAAAGCATCTTCGAACGCTGGACAAGTTAGTTGTTAGCTGTTGTTATGTACTTTTGAACTTCCACTGTATTTTTCTATTGCATGCATAATATATGAGAAAACTGTTATCACATTCAAGCGTGTAATTGATCTTTGAATCGGCTGGAGTAGGCAGAGGGCCCTTGTTTACTAAAGGCCTGTACAGTACTTTTAATTTCCTGAATTTCTTTCTTTCGTTTTGTGTATATAATGCCTTTTATTGATGTGTTTTGATAGCTGTATATACATTTCAAATTCTGTTTGTTTACATTTCTGCACTTTTCATGACTGATCAGTGTGTTATGCAGGTTTCTTAGGCGTGCCCGGGATAGTTTTCTTTCTTTTCTTTTGCACAACTAGTGACACTTGTGACCATCTTGTCTGTGTTGCTGACCTTCTTTGTTTTGCGGCTTTTATTTCCTTACTATCACTTAGTCAATTTGCATATTTGCTTTCTGTTTTTAGACATCAAGTTGTTTATCTATTGATGGTTCCTTCTTCATAATTTAATATCTATATTGAGGACCAAAATATCACTTAGCGCAGCTTGGTTTAGTTGTTCAAGAACTCACAATTGCTTGACTTGTTTTTAATTGTCTATCACATGATATATTCAGTCAAAAGGAAAGAGGTTAAGAAGAAGTTAAAGTATTTGTGAATAGTTTTTTTTCTTTTAGGTAGATTTACTTTAGTCTCACATTGCTTAGTTGTTAATTGACATAGATTTCATTTTCATTTCCTAGCAGCAATAGAGACACCGGGCCAATGTCATTAGTCCTTTATTTAATGTCTTTATTTTCCTTTAAAAGTTGATTTCATTTCAGTTGTTGTTCAAGCTTTCCTTCAAGTTATAAAAATCTCATCACAATCTCACACACTTCACTCGCCTTATTTCATTTCCATCACATAACATTAGGAGAGATAAACTTGAAAACAAACTTAAAAAGTTAAAAATGACAAAAGCTTAAGAAATTGTTGCCTAAGTACATACAATACACCTCACTTCATCAGCTTACGAGCCCCGGGTTGACATTTAAAAGTTGCAATTTAGACATCACTAAATTGACCAAACAATATGGTTCCTCTTCTCATGGGAGAAGGCTTTCTCTCTTGGATTAGTTCCATCCTAATAGGGCAAAGGAGCCCAAACTGACCTCCTCGACTCCATCTGGCCTAACCATTTACTAGACTTCCGTTACGAAGATTCTAGAGTTGGAAGCTTCGGCTCCATATTTAAAAAACTTTCCAAACGAGGATTGGCATGACTGAGAAAGGGCTCAATCGATCTGATCGGCACTAGGGATAGTTGAAATCCCTACATATCGACACAAAGAGGACATAGGTCATTGGCGCTGGTCTTGTAAACTCAGATAAACAGAAGATTTTTGGGAAATTATGCAAAAGGAATTATTTTGCTCATGAAGAGGGACATACTGGGAGTTTCTTCATGATGGGAAAGCATGTCAAGTACACTATAGAGGTCCTCTAGGATTGTAGACAGGGAGTACAAGGACAATTAAAAAATTCTGTGTAATAGATGTCCCCAAAAGCGTGAAATCCGAACTAGAGTGAGGGGTGAAATGCTTTATAAGTGGAAGCGAGGAACCAAAGTCCATCATCAGAAAGCCTGTAAGAAAGAATAGATACATATACACCATTGTAAATTTGAATAATGATACATGAATCGTGGTATGGACGTAACCATCCAGAGAATGATCATATAAATTGATCCAAGGTATGGGCGCAACGATCTAGCAAAAAGGATCATATTGAAACCAAGGTATGGTTGCAACTACCCAATAATGAGAAGGATCACATATAACAACTCATGGTATGGCTGTAGCCATCCATCTGAAAGAGACATGCATAACAACATGACCATGTCACATCGCCTTGCAACCTGCACTTGTGTAATCTTAGGCCAATGTCTTATGCTCTAAACGACTCGATCAAAGTACAAATCCTAACATGTGAATTAATGTGTTGAAATTGAACATGCTACGAAGTCGCTTGATTATTGGTCAATGATGTGAATCATTGACAAGCGCAAGAGAAACCACCAATAATGACAATGTCTCTCAAGGTACTGGCGGCACAGTTCACAAAATTTGAATAAAGGAACTGATGTTGAACACACATGAAATCACCTGATTAAAAGTCAATGATGTGAACTTTCTGTTGAGTGCGAAGAACTTGCCATTAGGGCATGCAAGCTCTAAGGTACTGGGAGGGAGTCTCTCGGTCAGCTTCTTGGATAATGAGCTGAAGTTGATAGGAAGCGACTGTGTCAAAGGAGGGCCATGATGTATCCCACATCATCGACACAAAGGGATGAAAATTATTTCAGATGATACAGAGAATCAGGAGTAAGTGTAACTACATAAGGAATAACTCTTGAACATATCGGCGACACAACTTTGGACTTTGGTAGCTTTTGGATCTATAGAATCGGTGATCATGATGACGTGGCATAGATAAAATGGAAGGAAAAAATGGGCGGCCCAACCCATAAAGGTCAAATGAAAAGGAGGCTATCCCAACCTGACACGAAGCAAAAAGTGTCATGTTCAAGAGTGAGCTGCCGACATGACTGACCAAATTTCCAATTTCCCCCTCACCCATTTCTGGTAGGTACCCCAATTATTTTTTATCACAAGCTTGAAGGGGATAGCATATTCTTGCACTGTAAGTTTATCCTTCGGACGAATCTGACCTAGTAAGTTTAATGAGCCCTAGGAAGGAGAAGCTCACGTTCGTGATGGTGATGAATCCAATGTCGTTCAATGTTTTAGTGAGTCTGACAAAGGTGCAACTCGATATCTTTTTCATTTTTAGAGAGTTTTAAAAGGTCACATAAAAAACTCCACATGGTCCCTTTTCATACATTTTTGTCTCTCGAGCCCGAAAAGGTAGAAAACGATACTCGAGAGAACCATTTGACCATTTCAATCAAGGAGTATCTTTTTCGTAAATAGTGCATCCCAGCTCGAAAAAGGGGTAAACGTATATTGGGTGCACGATGTTTTGCAGCCTTTTACAAGTTCAAAACGACAAGAGCTTGGAAATATTTTCGTGTTTAAAGAGTCAGAAAAGAGCTTAAAAGCAGACCCCCCATTTTTATTCTCGTTAACGAATCAAAAAAGGGAAAAAATACTTGACAATATCTTCATCCTCTATGAGTCAAAAAAGAGCTTAAAGGTGACTTGTCCTGGAGGAACAAGTGGTATAAAGGGCAGCAACTGGTTCCGGCAATGATGGAACTACTCAAAAAACTAAGAGGTCAAGACGCTGGCTAGTAAAACCACTCATTGCTGTAGTTCTTCAAGAAAGGGTAAAACAACTATGTGAAAGCGAATGATAGGCCAAAGAGATGGTGGTGATGGAATGAAACAACCAAGGCTTATCTAGCAAAAATCAACTTATTAAAATGGCAATCACGAGATGTAAATCAGTCACAGGTTCATTTTTACACAAGCTTGAACCATGGAGAACTTTGCTTGGATTTAGTTTCATGTTTACACAAGCTTGAAATGAAAAACTATGCTTGAGATAAGTTTGCATGCCCCTGGCATAATGACTAGATTCGAGGTACATGCCCCCCAAGCTTCATTTCATTCAACTAGATGAATGGAATGAAGGTTCACTTTCGAGATCCAGGAAATACTTGACTAGGATTTTACGAGATCTTAATCAAAGACTAGATTTGGAAAAGGGAAATTTTTCATTTTTTAATGAGGTTGATACAGGAACAAACTATCCTCGGACATCTTGATTCATTTTTTAATGAGATTGCCACAAGACAAGGAACTATGTTCATCCCTTGTTTCATTTTTTAATGAGGTTAACACAAGATTGGTAACTATCCTCATCACATCTGTTCATGGACCATACAAAAACATGGCTCCCAAGAGTTCTTCACTATACGGAATAACCACACTCTGGGAGGAATATATGTCAATTGGTACCATAGACAGATCGGGTTGCAATGCCCCTAATACATAATGTACTATACAATCTATGTAATCATTAGTAGATGTGGAGACGAAATGGGTAGCCACACAATTAACCTGTGGCGTGGATGGTACTTGTTGCAAACAAGAGCCGATAGAGGACAATGGTTGCAAAGGAGGCACCTAGTGACCAATGAATGATAGTTGATCAATAGTCACAATTCTCCCTTCATGTGGAAAAAAAAACCACATAGAAAAGTGAAGAAACAAGAGCTCCCATGACATAAACATAGTTGCATCTAAGGAGAATATTGAAATCTAAGGGACCTTGGACTACCATCATGTCTATATAGATGGTCTTTCCTCCCAAAGTAATAGGGAACTTTGGTAGGATCCCTAAGGGCTGACTGGTTCCTTCATTGAAAGCCAACAGATTCTGGGTGACAAGCACAAGCTGTGGGGAACCCAAAGCATTCCAAGTAGTAGACGACATGATGCTAACAAACGTGCCTTTGTCTAATATAGTTCCATGTACTACCATATTATAGGCTTGTACTGTGATATGGAAAGGAACATAAGATGGAAGGTGGAAAGTAGTCAATTGAATCCAATCAAAAGAGACGACCGAACTACTTGTTGGGGGTATCATATGATTGCCCCCATGCTCTGCAGGAATAGGAGAAGGACTCTCCTGAACAACTAGGATGGGAAGGTCACTCTTTAATTCATGAGAATCTGAGGAGTTGAGAAGAACATGAGCAATATGATCGCCACTCTCTTTCAGAAAAAAGTGATCAACTGGTGGTGGGACCAAGTCGACACTCTTTTCGAACAATGGTTGGTCAGGAACAAACAAAGAGGGTGATGCTCAGGAAGAGCTGGATGGGCAAGAGAGGAATCCAAGTCAGTCTCTTTACCAACTGGGAGAGGGTTAGAAGAAATCTTATGATAACCAATAGGAAGTTGGGGTTGAGGAGCTACAAGGTTTTCAAAAACTTTGGAATCTTTATCCATAAGAGGACAAAGGTGAAGAAGATGCTCTCCTTCACATAACCTACAGGGGAACATAATCTTCCCTTTCTTCTTACCATCATTAGATGAAGGTGTTGCATCGACATGATCTCCAGAGGTCAACGGGGATGGTCGATTCAGGTCTTGAGACCATGCCTCTAAGACTCTGGGGACGCCAGGATAGTCTCAAAGGAGATGGTCACCCTTACACAGCTTGTAAGGGAATCTAAACTTTCGTGGAGGATTGAAAGGTTTGTCAATAGGAAGTGCATTTAGAGAAATTGTTGCACGGTTGGCCTCTCACTTATTTGACTTCTTCTTCTTCTTCTTAGCATCCTAGTTACTGGATTCGAAACTTTCACCAGGCGAAGTAGAAGAGGAGGGTGAAGAAATGAGGGGAGGCGAGGGGTAAACCTTAGAATCATCGTGACGTGATTTGAATGAAGGAGACATTTGGATAGGAGTCAGGACGATGGGGACCACCGAGGTCGAAAACAACTAGATAGGTAGACCAATGGTTAACCCAAGAAGGGACAACATCACCATATAAGGGGCCCCAACACTTCCAAAAGAACGAAAAGGACTAGGATTCCCATCCAAGGGGAATCCTTGACTCGTAGACTCTAGAAAAGTTTCCATTGGAATAAACCCTAAAGAATTACTAAGGAAGATAACTTTAACCAGGAATATTTCGTGGGAAGTTATTTTCAAGACACTGAAACAAAACTTTTCCTTTTCATGTTTTAAGAGTCGAGAAACGGATGAAAGGTGACTCTAGTCTCTTTCGGTTTGAAGGAGTTCAAAAGGAAAAGTGCTCGATGATATTTTAAATTTAAAGAGTCAAAAAGACCAAAATAACTGCTCTGGATGATCTAGGCAAAAGGATTGCTAGGTAAATATGAACTACAGAATACCTCCCAGCGAACTGAGAAGTACAGGCAGTCAATCTCCCCGAATTTTGTGTTCAGTGTGTCACGTTTACAAGGCGACAGACTTGGCTTCCAATGGATGAAGGATTGCAGACTTAGTGGGGTCTCCCTTTATATACTCGATGGTACAGGAAGCACAAGTCTATACTAGTGTTGTCTAATGCTGAAGAAAACGACAGCTGCTAGGTTTAAAGATGTTGGCACATGTCTCTAACCTAAACCTCTAAATATATGTGTTAAGTTTCAACACTTCCTTAGGTTAATTCAATAGATTTTAACGTTTGATATTGAATTAGGTTTCAATTACAAGGCCCTACTATTGTCAACTGAAAAAAGAAAATAAATAAATAAATAAATAAAAATAAATACATTAAATTAAATTAAATTAAATAAAAAATTAAAATTTAAAAAATCCTACATGAAGCTATATATGAGAAAGGAAATCTTTGTCTTCGATGAAACTTAACACTATTGAGAGATAGGGAACACAAAATCAATGCAACAATCAAAGAATGAAATCTTTCACTAATATTGACCTAAACGCACTTAATCTTCCCTTAACAACAAAATAAGTTCCATTTCATTTCCATTCCTATGATGATGCAATTCTAGCTTCTCAATATTGCTACTATGCAATATTTTCTCTTAAGTAAACTAGAATGATGTTCTTCTTTTCATAAAATGAAAAATGAATCTTTCACATAAAGCACTTTAATGAAAATTTCCACAATTCCGAACAAACAAGCATCGATCAAATCCAAAACATGATAAATGAAACTAAAAGCAACTTTTTCCTTGAATTGAACAAACCAAACACATAAATGCTTCAATCAACAAACCAATCAATGTAATATATGCCCGGAACGAGAAAAGAGACACTCAAAATAAGAGAACAAATGAGACTCTTTCACTCATTCCTTTGAAAATGAAGCAATGAAGATGTTGCAACTGAAAGATGGATTAAATGAAGCAGCAAATTAGAAACTTGACACAATGAGTAAACAAACAAATGAACAATAATTGACCTAGATGCCCTAAGGTCATAGAAACCATCCAAAAAACTCAAAAAAACAAGCAATAAAACTTCAAGTCAATCAATCAATCAAAAGCAACAAACAAAGCATTCTAGTCACTTCTAGGCAGAAGAAGAGAGTCTGAGAGTCAAGACACACTGGCACTAGAATGGGAGAAAAGCTATTTTTTCTTAACTCGGAGACCAACACTACTGCCTAACTCACAACTGGTGTCGATTGGCATGACCGACATGATTGGAAAGACTATAACTAGCACTGATGGGTTGATCGGCGCCATTGGCGAAGCTACAAGTAGCGATTATCGAGGGATTTAAAGAAAAAATAAAAAAGAACTTCACACAGGGCCAGACTTAACATATCATAGGGTGGTCTTAACCAAAAAAGCACACAAACCAAGCTAATGAAGCTTTCCAGTTAGGGAGAACACAGGAAAAATGAGCTAAGAGGCAAAATTTAAGAGGGCAAGTCACACTGGCTATGATATAGGGTAAACCCTAATCTTCACCTACAGGAATCGGTGCAACTGCCTAATTGAAATCACGTGACAAAAGGGGGTCGATGTGATTTTTTTTGAGAAAGCTGCGTTGATCGGCGCGACTATCAGAAAAATAAATGCACTGACTAAGGATTCAAGGAAAAAAATAAAAACTTTCATAGGTTAAGACCAGACTTGCCACTGTAAATTTCAGGCTTAGAGCAGTAAACCGGGAAAAGTAGAGAACCCTAAAGGGAAATGGTGATACTAGAAAAGTTCGCACAAAACCATAAAATGACAATCAATCAAATAGAAGGATTGGCTCCCCAATATGGTTGCCAATGTGTGGTGTAGGTAAATTCTCAGTGTGGACACAAACAATTCCTCTAGCCCGAGAGAGCGGGTCTAGACACAAACAAACAATCTATGGAAAATCTCCTTAAGCTAGAATCAATTAAGAGGGCCTACCTCTTAGAACGTTATTTCGCTTGGTGATGATCCTGCTTCCTCACTCCAGCTATCTTCTGTTTCCTTCCTTCAAATACCTAAAACAAGCAAACAACAACAACAAATGTGACAACATGAAATATTGTATTCAACCTACTTAATAGGTCAAGGAACATTAAGCCATAATGATGTAAAATGACACTTCATGTAGGAAATAAAGCGATAGTTGTATTAATATAAATCAGAAAGATATTACAACCGGTGCCTTGATGTTGCTGGTCTCCTCCGACGTATCCGGGTTCCCACACTTCTGCTAGCACTTCATGGACAACCCAAAAAAATGAAAGTTTAAGGCCTCTTTCCCTCTAGTATCAAACCAAACCAAAATCACATTATTCTCCCTCAAACACACACTAGAAAGCTATAAACTATAAATGACTTGCTGGTTATTCACACTTGCTCCAAAACTCCAACTAGAACTTAATTAGAACTAGCTTGTGCTTGGGAAGAAAAGAGGTTTATATAGCTTGGATGAAGGGGAGATGGTTCCTCTTCTCATGGGAGAAGGCCTTATCTCTTGGATTAGTTCCATCCTAATAGGGGAAAGGAGCCCAAACTAACCTCCTCGACTCCATCTGGCTTAACCATTCACCAAACTTCTGTTACGAAGTCTCTAGAGATGGAAGATTTAGCTCCATATTTAAAAAAAAATCCAAAAGAGGATTGACACGACTGAGAAAGGTCCCAGTCGATCCGATTGGTGTCAGGGATAGTTGTAATCCATGCATATTGGCGTTAAGAGGACACTAGTCATTAGCGTCGGTCTTGTAAACTGGGATAAACAGAAGATTTTTGGGAAATAATGCAAAAAGGGAATTATTCTTCTCATGAAGAGGGACATACTGGGAGTTTCTTTATGATGGGAAAGTGTGTCGAGCACATTGTAGAGCTCCTCCAGTATCGTAGACAGGGATTACAAGGACAGTGACAAAATGTTGTGTAACAGAAAGGTAAGAAACTAAAGGAAAAGGTATTTTTGAGAATGTTTACAAAGGACATGATTATACCCCATATCCAACACTACAAGACATCCAATGAGATGTGGACATCACATAGACTTGTCTGTAAAATGTATGCTCCTTTCCACTAAGATGGAAGAAAATGAAAGCATTAGTAATTTCATTTCAAGAATTAAAGACATTAAAGATAAGCTTGGAAATATAGGAGCAAAGGTATCTTGTATTGCTTTAGTCACCATAACCTTAAATGGAATGCTAGATAAGTACCAAAGTTCATTACAAGTCTTGCAGCAAGAGAGAAATCTCCCACTTTTGATGAATTGACAAGTATACTCCTACAAAAAGAAGAATGAAAAAATAACTTTAGGCCTCGAAGTCTTTATTTGGTGTTGATGTTTAAAAAGGGAAAAAACTTTCAAGTAGAAACCCATAGGAAGAAGTAAGGGAGGAAATCCACCACATGGAAAACTCTCATATGGAATCCACCATATGGAAAGCCACCATTTTCAAAGCCACAACAAGCTATGACACCTCAAAAGGTTGATGTCAGAATTAAATGTCATTACTATGGAAATCCTAGGCACTATACTAGATTGTTTCAAAAGAGATCATCATGAATCCAAACATTAAAAAAAGGCACACTGGTCATTTTTCTTGCCAATGGTATGGTTACCTTAATTATCATGATTCATTGCTACTTCAAAAACAAATAATGGTGGAGGGACTCCTGTTATTTAAGAATGGATACTCTGCATGTGAAGGTTGTGCATCAGAGAAGATGCACAGGGAAGAGTTCCCTAATCATACAATAGAATAAAAAGGATAATCTTGAACTTGTTCATACAAATGTATGTGGTCCTATGCAGACAAGATCATTATGTGTGTTGGAAACATTGAGATGGGGGGTGAATCAATATTTATTTTTTCAACTATTATTTTACCAATTAAAACATTTATTTTCAGAACACAAGATGAACAACAAGAATAAATTCTTTTATTAATATAATCTTTGCAATAAAATAAATACAATATATAGATGGTTGCAATCAGTTGCCAACTACCAACTTGGACTTTAGTGATCTGAATTTAAATAGGAACGCAATAAAATACAGAGATAACCATATACACAAAGATGCAGTGGAAATAATACTTCATTTCATTAATGGAAAATACTGAAATATGCTTACAACTGGAAATAGAAATAAACCAGCTAGGGGATGGTAGTTATCTTGAGAAGAGATGTGTGGCTACATGCCTTGAACTCTGTTAAATGAGGCTCGAAGGCCTATTTATTGTTGAGAAATAATGGAAAAACCTTCACATTCCAAAACCTAACCCTAGAAGATGAAACGCCAAATTGTGGGCCCCGTTTTTGGGTAAGTTGGTACATCAACTTCCCGGGGTCGCGAATTGGTCGTATTATCTCCATTTGACGCACATGATAGCCCGTTGGAAAAATATCTCCGAGGAATACGACGAAAAAGATGATTTTTAAACAGAAAATAATTGGTGGTATATTTCCTAAAAAACGTCGTTTAGGGCCTCAAAACAGCTCCGGAAGTTTAGGACTTGAAAAATTGCTAAAAATAGTAAACCGTGCTATAATTAATGAAACTGAAAAACTGAAAGAGAGAGTTGTGCGGGTCCAAATGGGATAGGTGGGTGGCCACCAACATCCACCTGGATCATTCCTCCCCCCTTAGGAAGCAATGGTCCCCATTGCGTTGAGTTCCTCCTTGAGATGAGGAGGAATCTCTGGTGAGTTGTTCTACAATCTCTAATGTGTCCAGAAATGGTGGGAAGCATGGTCGACGACGGTCCATATTGAACACTCGGTGCAAGAGAAGTAATGGAGGAATGATGTGCTTCAAAGCATTGTTGCCCGTAGCCTTGGTACTGGTGTAAGGACCATGTCAGAGTGGTCTGAGTTTCTGATGGGTTTTGGTAAGATTTTCTCTCTGTAGATGCAACCAAACTTTGTTGCCCACCTGAAACTTGTGTGGTACCCCTGTGGGTGAGGAGAAGTTGTTCCTGTGTTCTATCATGACTGTATCCCTTTGCTGCTGCTGCTGCGTGGAGAACCCTTTGCGGGGGTCATGGATGTAGCAAGGATCTTCCCCTTACTTTGGGAGTGAACCACACAGGAAATAAATTTCCTAGTCTATGAGATGAGCTTGTTTCCTTTCTTGGTAGTGATCAAAGAGGG
>APFE030345716.1:4159-27839 GCA_000404065.3 Pinus taeda
TAGAGAAGGATTGCTCTTGTTTGTTTTGTTTGTCACTAGAGAGTCTTAGACTCCTAGGGAGGTTAGGTTTGTCCGCAAAAATAACTCTTTCCGCATGACAGGACGAAGAAGAGACAACAAGAAATGTAGAACCCAGTGGTTTTAAATATTTAATAACAAATTATAAGATTGTTCAATTGAAAGATAATTTTCTACCAAGGGGACTTGCTCCTCTTGAAAGGCTTTTTAATTCCAATGGTGTGGCTGTGGACCCAGGGAAAATCTCACGGGATGAACATATTCAAGATCACAACATTGAAACTCAGGAGAATCCTAGGTTAGTCAAATTGTATACTGGACTTCCACCTAATTTTCAAGAGAGGTATTTTAAACTTTTCAAGAATTATGTTGATGTCTTTGCATGGTCTTATGAAGATCTCAAAACCTATGATGTAAATATTATTCAACATAAAATTCCTTTGAAGGAGGGGGTTAAGCCTTACAAATAGAAGCTTAGGCAAATAAATCCTCCACTTCTACAATCAATTGAAAAGGAGGTCAACAAGTTGCTTGATGCTAAAATCATACTCCCACTCAAATATTCTGATTGGGTGGCTAATCTAGTACCTGTGAGAAAAAAAAATGGAGAAATAAGGTTGTGTGTTGATTTCATAAATCTAAATAGAGCTTCTTTGAAATATAATTATCCTTTGCCTAAAATGGACCATGTGCTGCAAAAGGTAACAATATCTTTTAGAAAGACAATGCTAGATGGATTTTCTGGTTATAACCAGGTGGCCGTGGAAAAGAAGGATCAGAACAAAACAACATTCACAACTCCCTAGGGAAAATTTATGTATGCCATAATGCCTTTCAGATTGATTAATGTAGGAGCTACATTTCAAAGGGCTATGGACATCGCTTTTGTTGGAGATAAGTTTGTAGTAATATATTTGGATGATATTATTGTTTTTTCTAAATCGAATGAAGAACATTTAGATCATTTTAAAAGAACTTTTGATAAATTTATAAGATTTGGACTTTCTTTAAATCCCAAGAAATCAATTTTTGCTCTGGAGGAAGGAAAATTGTTGGGACACATTGTTTCCAGAGAAGGAGTGAAGATAGATCCAGCTAGAGCACGAGCTGTGTAGAAAATACCATTTCCCAGAAGTAAAAAAGATATTCAAAAGTTTTTGGGAAAGATAAAATTCCTGAGAATATTTGTATCTAATTATGCAGAAATCTTGAAAGAAATCACTAATATGCTGAAGAAGGAGAATGAAGTATGTTAGACAAAAGAAGCTAAAGAATCATTTTCTAGAATTAAAGAGGCATTGTAGGTAGCTCCAGTCTTAATTAGCCTTGATTATCAGAAGCCTTTCCAATTTTTTTCATTTGCCTCATCAAGTTCGATAGTAGCTATCTTACTGAAAAAGAATGATGAAGGGAGAGAGCAGCCAGTTGCATTCTTCAGTAATATTCTTAGAGATTCTAAGTTGAAATATAATATTCTTGAGAAACAGGTGTATGCCTTAGTAAAAGCCTTGAAAGCTTTTATAACTTATGTGTTGCGGTCCCAAATCATTGCTTATGTGCCTAATGCTACAGTGAAAGATATATTATTACAGGGAGACGTAGAAGGCAAGAGTGGAAAGTGGATTGCCAAGATCCAAGAATATGATTTGGATATAAAACCCACAAAGCTGGTAAAAGGACAAGGGCTAGTGAAAATGTTAACAGAATCAAACTTTTAGGCATTGGGAAAAAATTTGTTGGCACATGTAGATGAAAAAGTAGCTGAAGAAAATGAAGGAGAGAAAAACCCAGGAATGAAAATTAGGTATAAATTTTTGTGTTCAGAATGGTATAAATATATAATCCATTATTTTTTCTTTCTTTCCTGTCCTCAATCCTTCGATAGAAAAAAGTATAGGGCGCTAAAGATCAAGGTGCAACCATATGTGATTGTAGAAGGCATATTATACTAGAAGGATCATGCAGGAATTCTGTTACTATGCTTAACAGAAGATGAATTTACATAAACAATCAAAGATTATCATGAGGGGTTTTGTGGGGGGCATTATAGTTGGAATGTAATTGCACACAAGATCCTTCAGGTTGGATTTTATTGGCCTACCTTATTTGGTCTTACCTATAAGTTTGTTATAAGTTGTTAAAATTGTGGCTTTTTGCTGAGAATAAGAGATTAGCTCCTTTACCTCTAATTCTAGTCTTGATAGAGGAGCCTTTTAGACACTGGGGATTGGAATTTATCGGAGAAGTCAATACACCTTTAAACAGACAACACAGATGAGTTCTCATAGCAACAGATTACTTCACCAAATGGGTAGAGGCAATTCCTACTAAGAGAGAAAATGATCAAATAATGATGAAATTCTTGGAATAAAATATTTTTAGCAGCTTTGGATGTCCCGTTAAAATTATAACAGAAAATGCTGAAGTCTTCAACTCAAAAAATCAAAGAGATTGGGACTCTAAGTTGAAGTTTTCTTTGTGGGACGCAAGAGTAACTACAAGAAGATCTACTGGGAAATCGCCTTTTGAATTAATATATGACACTCAAGCTATATTTCCAAGTCAACTCGTGAAGCTAGTGATTGCAATGATTCAGGAGGAAAAGGAAGAGCCAAATTATTTAGTGAGAAGACTGAACAAAGCGGTGGAGCTTAGCGAAAACAGAGACAAGGTAAGGGACAATTTGATTACATATCAGTCCAAGATGAAAACTATTTTTGATAGAAAAGATAGAGAAATTGGTTTCAAAGTTGCAGAATTAGTGTTGAGATGGGATACCATAAGAGAGGATAAGGGTAAGCATGGGATAAGGCCATTTTAAAATCTCTGAAGTGATATCCAATAATACCTTCATCCTTGAAAATTTTGATGGTGAGACTCTACAGCTGCCTATTAATGGGAAATATTTAAAACACTACTTCCAGTTCTAAAGATCAAGCATCATTTCATTATGAATACTGGAGTGAATTCATTTTACAACTTCAATAGTCTTTTAGTTTATTTAGAGCAATATATGACTCCACGCCCGAGGTGAGGGCACTAATGTACGATTCTTAGTGCTTCTGTGGAAAAAGCACTATCCCCAAGTGAAGCTAGATGTTGTGACTTGTATTTTGTTGTTTGTTTTATTTATTATTTCATTTGAAAATCACTTGAAAAGCATTTTAAAAAAATAAGGCAAGAAGGAGGTTCAAGAAGATATATACCAGATTTGAAATACATGAAAGAAATAAAGGAAAATGTTAGATTTAAAAAAGGAGCAAGTATAAAGGAAATAACCCATGTGATAAAATCAAATCACAGTTATACAGAGTGGGATTTTTATATATATGTGCGTTAACATTACAATTAGAATGCAATCGTAAAAGGTGCAATGAATAGTTACATGAACTATACCACAGGAATCACCGATCATCAATTGTGATTCTTGAAAACTGTGCAGAGCTTTGAAAGCCAAAGGTTATATGGGCACATATCCATTATATATATAATATATATATAATATATATATATATAGATATTGAAAACATAAATCTATCGGAATCAAAATGCAAAATAAATGAAGAAATAAAGCGCATTTTGGAATAAAACAAGTGTTAGAAGGACTGAACTAAAATATTATATGCTACTTTTGAAAGTTCGGTGGGTCCACGTCAGGGATGGTGGCATCATAGATAAACACCGATTACAATCAACGATTGGGCTCCAGGCCTGAAAACTTATATGGTGTATTTTATAAAAGTAGTGGGTCCGTAAAGTGTGAAACACTTATGTTATATGCATTCACGCTGCTAATCACAATATGCTATAAGGGTCGGACCCGAAACATATATATAACATATTTTAACAACCCGGCAAGTCTGTAAAAGTGTTGAATACATATGTTGGTACATTTGATGATTGTCGATTGTGATATGGGTAAGCCAGACCCGAGAGTATATATATTATGTTGACGCGGTTTTATATAAAGTTTTATTATAATAGATTATAATGGAAGGGTGGAGTTAAAAAGCGTATGTGTGTTATACTCTAAAGCTCGGCAGGTACGCCATCATTGTGCAGCACTTTATATATATATATATAACATGTCAACTGTGGGCCAATGGAGATATACATTGTGTTATAGAAAACTTACAGACCATCCGATCTAAAAAGCATAGATCAATAGTGGAGATGGATTGGCGGGAAGGATACCTTGGGAATAGTCTTAAGCCTATATTGAAAAGGAAAAATGGGAGTTATCATATATTTTCATTATAAATGCATAGTTTCATTATTTTCATGCTTATGATAGACTAGGGTTTTTGGGCCGATTGAAACTTGCGATAGAGGTCAATGACAGTTATAAAGCGGGGTATGTTGAGTTTCAGATTAATAATAAATGTTAAGTTTTCTATGTAATGTTGGAAATCGGGGATTAGAGTGCTGAAGAAGAAGATTATTGAAGTATCATTACAATGTTTACAAAGGCATTCAACACTAAACCGACAAAGCAAGCCAATAGTTACCATATGTTTCTAAATTCAGTTTTGCTTTTGTTATTTCTTGTCCTTCAAGGTGAATTTACCCTCTGTAAATTCTGTAGCAGTTTTATTCATATAGTTAGAAAGTAGTTAGATAGGTTTCAGAAATCAATAACTGTTCCACATGCATAAAAAGTGGAAAATTTATTAAGAAAGGGTTGGAATTTGGAGAACCAATTCACTATATTCTGATAATGTCATTGATTAATAAAACAACTAGAAGTTTCTAGGAGTTGTTACATATAATTTGTAAGCTTCACTATCATGTGTCATGTAATGTTTTCTTCCTTTTAAGTGTAGTAATAAATTTGCAGGGTTAAATCCCTTAAAGAGTGCTCCTATACTTAAAGTCCTTATTTCCTTTCTAAGTAATAGGCACTAGTTTCTGCAAGAGATCAACATATTGCCTATGATTTATTTCTCATGATCATAATTCCTCTAAGTTATAGATAATAGTTCTTGTGAGAGATCAGCATATTGTCTTTAACATCCCTTTTAAACTTTCCTCATTCATCATTTATATTTAGCAGCAAATGGCATTCTGAGATTTTCTGATCATACATGTATTAAGAGTCTAAGGTCAAGTTTGCCAAGTCCTTCATTTGGTAATCTAATAAACAATAAGTGACAGTAAATAGTCTTTATTAATGTTTTAAGCACAATTTCCCTACAGCCAGGAAATTGGTTTCTTAAGGAACAACATATCCAATGGCATATGAGTTTTCCATTTTTTAATTCATATGATATTTTTCATCTTATTTATTTTAAACACAATGCTTGAATTATTTTTGGACAGTTTCAAAGGGCTTGAATAAAAAATCAATAACATTAAATATGCAAAATAAAAATATTCAATCACCTATATTCATTTACGAATCCTCTTCAAAAGGCTACTCTTAATTTTGAATTTATTTACATAGTAGATTTTTTTTACGTGAACATGTGTTTGAAAATTTTAATTGAAACATTAATTCGCCAACTTTGAAAAGTAATAAAAAATATAATTCTGCATAAAAAATAATGTTTTAATATGCATAACTTATTTTCCTCTATGTAGATCATGCTCATTTGTTTTTTAATTACACATTTTAGGCTAAGTTATGCTACACAAACACAAACATACATCTTAAGTAGTGTAATAATTTGCAAGGACAAGAATTTCATTTAACGGAAAATTGACAAATTATACGACATTATTTTTTTTTCAAAAAATATCATTAGTACAACAACATAATTCTCCAAAATTTTTATTTTTACTCTAAATCAAAATTCACAACACTTCACAGGGTTTCACTCAATGAACCTCTGACATATCACATGTGCTTGTGACATACTAAACACTACCCTTAATTTGACTACATATTGGAAAATGCCTCTAAAAGTCACATTATTTAACCCCCTACCAATACAAAATCAACACACCTTCCCAATTAAAAAACCCATACTTTCTTTTTTTTCTGAGTAAAGTCTATTCTATTGATATTAAAAAACAAAAAGATATATACAGAGAGGATTTAACCTCTGAGAGAGCCTTAGACATCTCTCTGTCAAGAAAACATTACTAAACTGACTGTTCCTTTTGCTCCTACAGCTTATAAACATATCTTGTGGGACTAGAGCAGAACTAAAAGAAGCTAAAATCCAGATTACAAAGTAAAAGCATGATAATAATTGGGCTTTTAGCCTAAAATCTCAAAAATTCTTGCCTCCGGTTGGTCGCTAGCTGGATATCGCCTTGCCCATCGACGTAGTACTGAATCAAAATAACTGGAAAACCAAAATGCAGAGTGACTGCCTTGAAGCTTCAAACACTGTGCTGACATTTACTTGGGTGCATCAGTGCCCTGATCCTTCTCCTCGTCCGAGGCACGCTCCCAAGTGACCATCACTCCATCTTCGACATCCGTTGGCTTTACTCCTGGGGGGAGCCTGAGATGCAAAATATTGGGGTAGGAGTTATCTGGGCACTGGTTCATCTTACTTGACTGGGCCGACACCTGCGGAGTTTCGGCCATACCTTGAGACTCCCCTTTCATCCCCGCTGCAGGAGGATTAATATTGTGTTCCTCCAACTGACTCTGTACCGAATTGACCATGGGAGAAAGAGACTGGTCCTTTGAATCTGACTCTGCGCTGATGAGATCCTCCTCCTACGACGAATTGACCAGAGGAGTGGGAGAGTGTTCCTTTGATGATGTCTCCGGGCTAACTTTTTCCTCCTCCTCTTCTGAGAAGATGACAGTAGCCATAGCTGTGACAAGCAGTTTGATCAACCGGCTTTTGAAACAGAATTTGGCTATCTGCACTGAGTTGTTTATCGAAGAGACAGACTCTTCAGAGGCTTGGGAGGGTGGATAGGCTATGGCGAGCGAAGAAATGCATTGAGAAGTAGGACTGCCTCGTCCTCCCGACCCTCCCCTAAGACCTGAGTTACGTCCTCTCCTGGGAGTTGCTCTGAGGCGAGGAGTCGTGTGCACTAGGTTCTGCCTGATATACCCACTCGAAGATAGAGAATGAAGGAACAAAAGCAGAAAATTGGCAATATGCCAGACCAAGGACCAGCCAGAAGAAAAAGAGACCCCAGTTTTTAGCCCACTAGCAACCAAATTCGTCACCCAATTGTGCTTGTTTGCCTCGATAGGAAGCTCATCCCTCACCCAGGCCACTGCAATAGGATTACAAACCCAGGAGGGACCGCTATTGGGTTTAGGACGCCAAACTTCAATTGTGGAAACAGGGAGGGAGTGCGTTGCGCTTACCTTCAGCAACCAAGAGCGAGGCTAGGGTGACTTCTCCTGAGGGCGTTGCAGCTTCCCTCGCGAGCAGGACCACCATGAATCTCCCCTATTACTGACCTTGAGCCTATACAAACCATCAAATGCGTCTTCCCCTGTGGATATGCTCGCATCTAGTCGCCATAAAAGCACGGAATTGACCGCCATCATTCTCTGGCTTGTCAAGCCAACATCCTCCGTCTACGTACTTGGGGAGTGCAGCGAAATTAAATTGCAGTGAATGCCTTTCACCTCAACTTGGATATGAGCCCGAAACTCGTCCTCCGCCACCTGCTAGCTGCTGTCTGCGCGTGGCTTCATCTTAGAGAACATTAAAGGCTAATGAATTCACCCGCATCTGGGTCAAGAAACCCCTACTTTCACTAGATATAGTAGGTATCCATTTTTTCAATTACCTTTTTTATACCCTTTTATATTTTTTCATTAACTTTGAGCTCCATTTTTAATACCTTCCAATATAAAAATATTTTACCCCCTAGTATATTATAAATATATTTTGTCATTTTCCCCTCAATATATACCTCCCAATATGAACGCACGTAGTATGGCATTGCTCCCCAAGTGACCGCCCTGTGCACCACTTATATGAATTTTGAGTGCTTCAATTTGGTAAAATAATCAAAATTTGAAATTTCATCATCACATTTGGCCCAAAAATGTAATTCATCTTCATGCATTCACCCACTCCAAATAATACTAACAATTTAAATGGGTTGTATTCTCTCATGAAGGGTTTAGCCCAATAGCTTCTTCCATCTACTAGGAAAAACTTTTATAATTTGGTTCCCTAGTGTTTCTAATCATCACTCCCCCAATTTGGTCAATATTTATTACTAGACACACTTATGAACACAACTTACATAAATATCTAACTCTTGCATGCATGTCCAAATGAATCTATGCCTCAAGTCTATATTCCTACCTTTGAATGCAAATATTTGACTTTAAATTTGGTTGATACTCTATATTATTCCACAATTGAAATCATTCCCGTGAACAAGAAATTGTATTTCCACGTAGCTCCTCTTTCACAAAATCATGAGCTTTCCAACAAATCCCATGCCACAATTGCCGACAAATGAAAACACCTTATTTGAATGGTTAACACTAAGTCATAATTTCATTAAAAACACTTAATGACTCCCATACTGAATATTTATGCCTTTAATTAAGAAAAAAAGAGGGTTTCTAATTGCCTTTACTGACAATATTTCATATCAACAATCTAGAAATACATCTCTATGATTAGTTCAATCTGGAACGTGATGGCTCCAAGACTCCAACATATTTAATTTCTGGAAATGAAATGCACTTAATCGTTTTCTCATAAATTGATTCCTCTACTTTTAACATGTTAAAGTACACTTAGAATAGCATAAAAAGCCTTGATAGCAATCCAGTAATTGTTTCTTTATTGCAACTAAAAAAATATTCACTTATCAAACCTTTCAATGAAAATCTTTGGGCAACGAACCAATATGGTCAGTTTCATACTCAAATGGAATCTTTCTTAATGAGCTCAATCTCGTTTCTCTAAGGTTAATAACACATAATAAACCCTCTTTTCTCAATTTCCAAATCCGAATCCAATCCTGCTCTACTGATACATAGTATTCTTCTCATAAGTCTCGCATACAAACCCTTCATTACAAATTCTCCTCATCCAATTGTCTCAAATCATCTATAGGATTTGTCAATTACAAATTCATAAAGACAAGTAATACCATGAAATTTTGTTCCATTACAACAATATTGTACACACACATTCTACTCAGAACTCTATCATGCTTTGATCTATCCTACTTATATGTCTTGATTTCTCCTTCATTTCGACTTTATCTTTTCCCTTAGGCTTACAATGATTAAATACAACTTTTATAATGAAGTATATTTTACTAGATCCATAAATCACTCACTAAATCACTCATTCTTTTTATGGCATATTTTATCTTTCCTTATCGATAATTTTTTTACTACACATAGATTTTCTATAAATATGACTCATACTTTCTATAGTAATAAAAGAAACTAAGATTATTTACAAATAAGGATTTAGAATTCCTTTTCAATGTTGAAGCCCTTTTTGGAGATTTTCTTCAAGAGAGCTTGATGAGTTTGGCAAGCTCTAATGTTCTTGCATCAAATATTCATATGTGTTTTCATCTATCTAGTCTAGTGTATTCTAAGTGCCCAAAATCTCCCTAGTTTAGGATATTCTAAGTGCCCAAAATAGTGTGTTTTCATTTTAGTTTCTTTCCTTGTAAATATGAAAACATGAAATTTGATCAAAAGCATGTTTTAGTTGCAATATCTATTCCAAGATTAGGTATAATGTGTGCATGTGACATCTCAAAATCTCAATAAAACAATTTATAGCAATTGTTGAGCCACCAAAAATCTGCATCTGACAACATCCCTTCTCAATAGAAAATAAGAGGAAAATTTTGAGGCTGAGTAACTCAAAATAATTATTTGTGTCTCTACCTAGCCCAATTTGAAGCTTGAAACAAATTATTTTATGAAGATATAATCAATAGACCCCACCTCGCGACATTCATCCCCAATAAGTGAATCGGTATAAAAATAGGCCTATGGATAAGAATGGTCTACTACATTAGCTATGATGTTGCGAGGATGGTGAGTTGGCTCAACATAAAAAAACAAAGAAAAAGTGGCACTGACTAGTGCAACAACCCTATCAAGAGTCATAGTATTCTCTTGAAATATTTCATTGTTCCTTGAAATCCATATTCCCCACAAGTGAATCCTTATAAAAAAATTTCCAAGGATGATAATGGTCTACTACATTAGCTATGATGTTGCAAGGATGGTGTGTTGGTTCAACATCGGAAAGAAGAGAAAAAATGGCAATGACTAGTGCAACAACCCTATTAGAAGTGGTAGGCTTGTCTTGAAATATTTCATTGTTCCTTGAAATCCATATTCGTCAGTGAATAACTGGAAGTAAATTGTTATTCATTTTTTTATTTTCTTGTTCCCACCACTGATTCCATGCATCATTATTATGTTTGCATTATGATACATATGTTGTACTTGATGGAAAATCACTCATCTCAGATGATAAATTATAGTGCAGAGAAAAGTTCACGCACTTTCATGAAGAGAAAAGTTCCTTTTATGTAGAGAAAAGTTCACACACTTTCATGCAGAGAAAAGTTCCTTTCATATAGAGAAAAGTTCACGCACTTTCATGCAGAGAAAAGTTCATGCACTTTCATGAGGAGAAAAGTTCCTTTCATGCAAAAAAAAGTTCATGCACTTTCATGCAAAGAAAAGTTCCTTTCATGCAGAGAAAAGTTCACACACTTTCATGGTATTAGTCCGACAGTTTTTGATCCTATGGTTTTGGTTCGTGGTATTGCATCCAAAAGAGTTGAACCCAAGTATTGGGTCCGTGGTATTGTTTTGTTATCGTTTTGTACCATGGTATTGAGTAAAGCCTAAGACTATAAAAGGAGAAGAAGATAATTAGGCAAACGCATGGAAAAAGACTTGAATATCTGATGTGGTATGAGATCTAGTATGCAGGATATGGGTTATGATGCATTGCTTGATTTGAGCTAAGGAGGGATCTCACCGATTGATCGGGAACAAGATCTAAGGATAGATCGGGATCAAATGGTTTGAAATGAATCATCTTTATATGGTTTGATCATGGATAGACTAGATCTGAATTATTGATGCATGTTTTATTGTACGCATGTTATGACCTGGGTATGACTGATGTCTGAAACAGCCGCAAAGCCATGATTGAATATGTATAGATCTGTACGCGTGTTGGCTTTGGAGAAAGCGTGTATATACGTAGGTTGGATTCATCATAGTAGCGTATACATAATGAAGTATGATGTTTGAAGTTGCAGTTGGGTTTGATTGTTATTGTAGAGTTCTGCAGTCTGCTCTATGTTTTGGTGACTGTGTTGTTGACAGGGTTTCACTGTTTCAGTGATTCAGAAATTGATGATGCTAGTATTGATTGTTTTGTGCTTCAATGATATTGATGGGTCCAGTATGAAAATTGGATGAAACATGGCCTTCAAATTATGGTGTTGTGCTTCAGCGTATCCAGTCTGAAAATTGATGAAACGTGGTACCTGGAGGAAGAAAGAGAAGGTTGTAGCCTTCGGTAGGTCGGCACCTACGTACTAGTACATTAGCTAGTACAAGAGCCAAGGGGGTGGTAGCTCCCTTCTAGTAGCAATTGGAAAACGAGTAAAGGTTGGAGCATTTCAGCAGGTAGCAGCCTGTGTACTAGTAAATGGTTTGGCTAGTACAAGAGAAAAGGGGGTTGTAGCTCCCTTTCAGGAGAGTTTGGAGAATGAGAGAAGGTTGTAGCCTTCTGCAAGTAGAAGCCTATGTACTGGTATAATTTTGCACCAGTACAAAACTATTGTAAAAGATATTTCTTATTAAATAAGATTAAGACGACTTGCAACAGGTGGTTTTCACCCACATTGGGTTTCCACCTTACATCATGGTGTTCATGTGTGCTTCTTGTGTGTGATGATCTGTTCTATTTTACTGCTCCAGTTTACATCTCATGTGGTTAATAATGTTCTGATGCACTCATTAAAGATCAACTAACTGAATCATATGTTTATTGGATATACATTTGTTGCAACACATAAGAATCTTAATATGGAAATTAAAAAGTTAAATTGATATTATAACATTGATTCACCCCCCCCTCTCAGTATTGTTTCCAACATATTATATGCACTATTACATTTACATGTTAATCCCAAGTAGTTTTGAATAGAGTTCCATACTCCCATGGTGAAAGGATAGTAAAGGAAGGTGATCCACTATCTCCTCAACATTTTTGCATAGGGTACACCAACCTGGAACAATCATAAATATATTTTTTTAATTGTCTCCTGTAGGAATTGTATTTTATAGGGTGCACCACTAAAACAATCATGCTTTATCTGGGAAGCTAAGCTTCCATAATTTCCTAAACCACCAAGCCATCGCTCCCAAGCTCCTATCATCAATGATAAACATATAACTAGATTTTAGAGAATATTCCCCAAAAGGATAATGCACCCAACATAAAGAATCTTTAGTGTCTCTTAGGTGAACATGGGAGATGTTGAGGGTACCAATATAATTTTTGCATTTTCCACAGTGTTCAATTGGAAAGCTAGTTGGTTGGCATTAGCCCATCCCTGATCCTAGATAGAAGTATGAGCATTATAACCAACCTGGTTGAAAGTAATCCTTCCATTTGTATTTAGATATTTAACCAACACTTGATGAAGATGAAAGTTTTATCTGCATCCCACCGAGGGGTCAATACCAATCCTCACCTTTTCACCATTCCCAACTTTCTAGGCCAAACCTTCTTCAACGACAAAAAAGAGGCTAAGACCGCTTTCCATATAATTGATACATTTGACCTCTGCTAATTTCATTGCAACTTTAAAATAAAAATAAAATAAAATAGAAAAAAATTTGGATGATTGAAAGCATTCAAGATATACAAGACCGAAGTCTTGTGAGAGCCTTGTTGGGCGTGGAATCCACCCACAGCATGTTTTGGGGCTCAAAGCCCAAGTTTGGGTCAAAGGTTTTGTAAGACTCTGTGAATTGTTGGCGCGAAACGTGAAGTATAAGTTAAGTCATAGGGTTGTCCTTCCTAAAGTATTGTAATGTAATGTAAATTCATGTCGGCCTACCCATGGTCTGTTGACCATGGGATTGTATAAATAGAGTGAGGCTTTGAGTTGTAAATGGAGAGAACAAGAAAGAGAGAAGAATAGGAATGGTTCGAGCATAGAGGAAGAGTCTAAGTGTACTGGGTCGTAGTAGTAGGAAGAGGCTCTGCAGCTAAGTGTGCAAAAGTCTAGTAGAGTCCACAAATGAGTGCGCAGACCCCTTCAGCTAAGTGTGCAGGGCAGTGTAGAGTCTTTAATATTGATCGAAGAATAATAAAGAGAAGTTGATTCCTATTTCTGTGTATCCTCTTGTGCATTGCCTTCTTTACATTTATAATGTTTTATTTATCAAGTGCACCGATATGATTGTTGGATATGTTGTAATAATCACTAATCTAACACAAATAAGTTAAGTAATCAGGTAATAATAGATTAAATAGCAAGGAACTTCGGTATAATACGGGTTGCGACCTGAGTAGGGCTGGGCAGAAGCAACATCACAGGTTACAAAGGAATAACCAGTGCACATAGCGACATGCACGCAAGGTCAAACCATGGATCTCCAGAATCTCGTCAGACATCCCCAGGGTGTGGAAACCTAGTTTTAGCACCCTCCCATACTACTTTAGGGGAGACCTTAGTCTGCGCTCTGTGGACTATTTCCAAAAGGGCTAGTAGTACCAGGATTTGCTTGGCTAAATCACCTCTGATCCTGGGTCAGGACCATACAGGCCAACAAATGGTTATGTTGCCGGGATTTGGATTTGCATAAGGGATGTCTGATGTTGTGCCACTAGAATCCAACAAAGAAAGAAACTGAAGAGTGGTTGGACAAGAAGATCCATGAGTTCGTGGCGCAGGAAAATAGAAATCCACGAGCAGGAAAATAGAAATCCACGAGTATATAAGGAACAGTGGTTGGAACACTACTTGTCTAAAAAAATCCACGAGATTTTCTTTGCATCCTTTCCTTCTGAGTTGTATGAGTGGATTATGAAATTTGTAGATAGCCAGAGAAGGTGTAGGCTTGACAAACCAATAGTGTGGACTCCGAAATTAGTGTGCAGACTAGAAACATCAGGAGATAAGATCACATGAGCTGTGGATAATTGCTTCAACCGAATAATAGGAGGATTTATCATTGAGTTTGTGGTACACATGACCATCACCTAAAGTGAGGTAGAGTGACGTTTCCTCAAGGGACTGCGAGGTAAGTATATAAAATATTTGAACACTTGGATTAAGATGCTATTGTGTGAAAAACGGGTTATGCAAATAAATTAATGTTTGGAACTACGCGAAGTAGGAAGATATACAGAAGTGGAAGTAATGAAGAGTTGGAAACCAATCCCTTAATTTCGCTCTCATGGGAAAGCGAGGAAGAGATCACGAAAGTTTCTCCAAGAAGCGTTGTCAGTCTGATAAGGCAATGTATTCCACATTTACCACCTCCACCCACACCACCACCCATCTCACCCTCCTCACCTCCATCTCCACCCACCCCAACTCTGCCACCACCACAGTTTAGTATGGCAAGTGCGATCAAACTACCAGTATTTAGAGGAGTGGGGAATGAAGATCTGGAACAATTCTGGTTCATGGTAAGAGCAGTATGGGAAGCACAAGGCATCGCAGATGACAACATTAAAAAGGCTACACTAGTGAGTATGTTGTAGGATCATGCATTAACATGGTATATCAAGCATTCTAATGACCACCCAAATGTAGGAATCGTAAAAATCTAGATCGTGCTAAATAGGGAATTTAGCATACCAAAATCAGAAACACAATCAATCATTGGGTTTAAGGAGATCGTGATGCTCCCAAGCAAGACACCCTGGGATCTAGACCAAAGGTGAAAGAGTACAATTTGTGAAGCCAATATGATGTTGAAAAATGCACAACATCGCACATGGTTTGTTGCATCACTTATGCCACAATTAAGGATGGCATTGCCGCAACAAAAACTTTCCACCCAAGCCGAAGCATTGGAGATGGCAATGAGATTACATGAGACCCCTATACAAGACCCTGGATTGGGAGTTCAACAAATCCACATGCAACTACAGAATCTGTGTCTCGAAATGCAAAGTTTAAAACATGATAGGACACCTTGGCCAGAGGCGAGCAAGGAAGTATGGTGCATAAAATGCAAAGGCCAAGGGCATGACATGGACCATTATCCAGTGTTTGCGAACTACTTAGTAGGAGGAGGGTCGATGCTATTAAGACCAGAGGCACAGGTAGGGTCAAGCGCAAAATCTGCACTATGGTGCATGATCTGTCAGATAGGAGGAAAACACACTATGGATAATTTTCATCTATTGTAGAAGTATATGCAGACATCCCCACAATTGTTTTGTAATTTCTACAAGTCGGTAGGCCATGATGAACGCACCTGCTGAAGCTAGAAGTTAATGATGGATCAGACTATTGGCATTAGGATACAGGTGTTGTCATTGATGGAAAATCACTCAGATGAAAACTCACAATGCAACAGGTCAAAGAATTACAGACCATACTACAAAGAATGAAGAAAGAGAGGTATACATAGGTTCACCTTGTCCAAGTTGCATATACACACAAGTTTATTGAAGAAAAGGAGCGTACACATACACACACACTTTCACAGAAGGAAAAGCATGTATAAAAACAGAGCTTTTCGTCCAAGGTATTTGACCCAAGTTAATTGGTCCGAGGTATTTGATCCAAGGTATTGGTCCTAAGAAGTTTTGTTCCATGGTATCAAGAAAGGCCTAAAACTATATAAGGAGGAGAAGATCACTAGGCCAGATGTGCAAGAATTTGAATATCTTATGAGGTGTTGGATCATATATGCCGGTTAATGAGCTTCTGATGGTTTTCTTGATCTAATATAAGGAGGCACCTATATGGCTGATGAAAGTTGATGGGCCAGGATCATAACAATCTAGATATGAATACTAATGCATGGTTTATTTTGTAAATATGATGATCTGGGTATGACTGAAGTTTGGAATAGTTGTAATGTTTTAAGTTAGCATTCACAAATCTATACACAGGTTTGCTTCAGTAAAAGAGCGTATACATGCTGGTTTAGCATATAGAAGTAGCATATACATCATAAATTGGAATTTGCAAATCTGTACATTGGTTCCATTTAAGTAAAAGTGTGTATACATGTTGGTTCAAAACATGGAAGTAGCGTATATCTTATGAAGCATGATTTTTAAAGTTTCAGTTGTTTCTGTTTGTTGTTGTAGAGTTCTAGGTTCTGCTTTGTGTTCTGGTGACTGTATTCTAGTAATAGTGTTATGAATGTTTAGATTGATTGATTGTGATTTTCTTCAGTGATGATGGGTTCTCAGTGATTGATTGATTCAATTGTGGTTGATTCAGAAAGTGATGATTGTGTTTCAGTGATTGATGTAGATATATTTGATGGTTGTATTGCAGTTATGATTTTATGAGTTTCAATGTTGTTGCTGGGTCCAGTATGAAAATTGGATGAAATGTGACCTTTAGATTGTGGTGTTGTGTTCTAGGAGTATCCATTTTGAAAATTCGTGAAACATGGTCCTTGGTGGAAGAGTGGAGTTTTCTATAGGCTGGCACTTATGTACTAGTAAACATATTGGCTAATCCAAGAGCTAGGGGCTTGTAGTTCCCTTCCAGTAGTAGCTAGAGAAAGAGAGAAGGTTGTGGCCTTCCACAAGTGAGTGCTTGCATACTGGTATGAGTCTTCACCAGTACAATATTGTAAACATATTTTCTTATTATTAAAAAAATATAGAGATGATAGCAGCAATTGGTTTTTACCCACAATGGGTTTCCACCTTATATCTTGGTGTTAATGTGTGTTTCTTATGTGTGATGCTTTATTCTGCTTTTACTGCACTATTTAATAAATATCTGATATACTAGTTTAAGCTCAATACATGATAGATTGCCTAAATCAAAATTTCTCTGCATATACGCTGGTTGCTTTAAGTACAGTCGCATGTACATGCTAGTTCACTTCGCTGAAGTAGCATATATAAATTTATTTGTGAAATAAAATTATAGATCTGATAATACTGATTCACCCCCCTCTCAGTATTATTTCCAACAATTAGTATCAGAGTAGGTCCTTCAGAAGACGATTGATCACCTGAAGGGAGATAAATCAACATGACTAATCAAGAAAGCATGGGATCCATTAGACCACCAATCTTCGATGGGAGAAACTTTCTTTATTGGAAAATAAGAACCAAAACCTATCTACAATCGCTTGGAACTAATGTTTTGGAAATTGTGGAAGGAGGATATACATTTCCAACAGCAATTCCTATAGATACGATAAGTAAAAGGCAATATGAAACCAATGCCAAAGTTGTCAATATTTATTGGGAAGTCTGTCACAATCAGAGTTTGTCAAAGTCCTGCAGCTCAAATCAGCCAAAGAAATATGGGAAAAAAACATTTTGAGCTACAAAGGAGACTCTCAGGTAAAAATTTCTAAGCTTCAAACTCTCAGAATTTAGTATGAAACTCTTAAGATGCATAGTGATGAAATCATAGCTAGTTACTTCCTACATATAGATGAGGTTGTCAATTATAAGAAGAATCTAGGTGAAGAAATTAAGGAATTTACCTTAGTTGAGAAAGTTTTGAGATCCTTGTCTACTAAATCTGAATCCAAAGTGTCTACCATGGAACAAAAATAGGATCAGCAGAATATCACTATGACACAACTTCACAGAATCTTAACTACCTTTGAGATGAGAAAAGGAGGACCATCAAATATGAGAGAAGATGCATTCGAATCTTCAGCAATAGGAAAGGAAGAACATAATTGATCAAGACATATTTCAGAAGAAGAATATGAGGTAATGATCTGAATTGGATCCTAGAACACTCTCTAAGCTTTCATGAACTCTTTATGCGAAAGTTTCAAAGTCTTATAAAGATCAAGCTTATCAAAGATATCCTCGAAACAGTTGCAATTTGTGATTAGCGTGGAGCAACAAGGACCCTCAGTCAAGTGCGTAGACCATCGACCCATGGTAATGCGTGTTGCCACAAATTAGTAAAAAAAAGAGGTTAATTTAAGAAATGGTGGTAGTTTCTGATTTGTTGGGCAAACCCCTCAAAGAAGGAAAAGCCCCAAGCGCCTGGACCTGAAAAGTAATAAAATGTAACAGATATCATGCCAATTCCATTAGAGGTGGGGTCCCATAAAAACTGGCAGAATATCAAAAGGGCTTCGAGTGGTAAGTGGTTTCAACCGAGTCCCACCCGATGCCACATAATGGGTGCCATGTGTCTAGCAGAAGAGAGAGAAAACCGCTCACATCGGACGAGTAAACGTCATGATAATTATCTGCCTGATATGGATGATGACCGTTGGATCTAGAGGCTCCAGATCAATGGAGGAGACGTGTTTCGATGGGTGACCAGATTTGATGGGGTAAACAGGAGACATTGTATAAGATTTGAAGTCCGAGGTGGGCAATGCATTGGTAGAAGGTCATGTTTCATGAGCATTCTTGTAGTTAATGGAATAAATGTTCATTTTGAAAACATTCAAGGGAATTGACATCATTTCCTTATGAAATAGTTGGCCACCTCCCTATGAGGCATTATATAGTGATGATTACGCAAAAGAGAGTGATTCAAACAAACAGAGGGAGGGAAACTGGAAAGATGGGAAGCAGAAATGAACAGTTAGAAAGCAGATTGGCTTTAAAGCCACAAACTAATAGAGAGAAGCAAGTAAGTTAGACACAGAAAGCTAAGAGCATAGAGAAGAGGCCGAGCTAACCTACAGATGCAAAAAGGCAACATCGAGCCAGACAGAGCCAGAGAGAGTTAGAGAGTCTGTGTACTCCAGAGAAGGCTTGAGAGGTTCAAGCGAACTCCTATGTATATGCCTGTCATGTATGGGTCTCAGATTAGGCTCATACTACTATGACCAATAGAGGTCGAGTTTCAGTAAGTAGAGTCTACGTACTCCAGAGACTTGGGGGATCCAAGTATAGTCTTGATAATTTATATCTGTTGCGTGAGACTCAAATTGAGCTCACTATTGTAAAAACTCTACTTTTGAAAACATAATAGAGAGGCTACCGCTGAAAGCTAGACTGGGAGATGTTGCACGAGAGTATTGGGTGAACTCCTTATTAAAATTTTTGTGTTTACATTTTTGCCTATTATGTTTTCTCTAACTGCTTCAGTGTCTGTGTATCTCATAATCTTATTGATCCATTGCATAAAATAACATAGGCACATCCATGCACATTAGTCTTTAATACCTTAATTGTTTGTCTTAGATCAATATCAGATCAAGTGTTATCAAAGCTCTAGTTTACTATGGTTAGACAAGCTTCTGCTAGATGTTTTTTGAATGATAACTAGATCAAAGCTTAAATTAGGAGAAGGAGAGTTGGTTGAATCTAACCCATAAATTGGAGGAGTCTACCCTAAGAGGAAAATGTCAAAAGAAAGTCCCCTGGAATCAGACTCCCAGTTCATGGATAGTTTCATGACCATGAGAGCCATGGTGGAGGAAATTTATAGAATTTAAGAAAGGTAGAGATGAAGATTCATCAAACTCCAAACAACATAAAGGAGCAGAAGAATTTCTCCTCCATGAACACTTTAAAGGCAAAGGGAAAGAAGAAAAACTTCCCACACCTCCTAATAGCCTTGAAAATAAAAAGAAAACATCTTTGATTAAATTAGATGTTAAATTTGATTTGTCGATATATGATGGAGAGTTCAATGCACAGAAGCTAGATATTTGGATTAGACATATTGATGTATATTGCAGGGTGTAGAGCATTGATTCAAACAAGAGTAAGATTCAGCTGGCCAGCCTACACCTTAGAGGAACTACCTTGGTATGGTCTGAAGGCAAGACACAAGCTGACATGAAGAAGCACGGTAAAATTCTTTCTATCTGGAGTGAATTTGTTTGTGCAATTAAAAAAGAGTTCTATCCACTAGCTTATATGCAACAATCCATGATGAGTTGGCAAACTCTTCGACAATTAAAGGGGCAAAGTGTACAAGGCTACACCCAAGAATTTAGGAAAAGAGCTTTGTTTCTAGGAATTTCTTTAGACTCACCTGAAACTCTGTTGAAGTATATAGGTGGTCTACAAAACTATTTAAAGCACACCATTCTCATGTTTAATCCCACTAGCATAGATGAGGTATCTGTTTAGGCTACACATCTAGAGGCTAGAGGCAAGAACGTCAACACAGAAGTTGGGGGATTATCAAACCCACTACAATCAAGAATAAGGAAAAGGGAAAACATAAATGGAAAGAGAGGAAGACAAATACTATACAAAACACCAAATATTCATGCACCCACTACAAGAAGGATGGGCATGATGATGAACACTATTGGATTCTGCATCCGGAGTTGAAGTCCAAGAAGTACAATGGCAAAAAGAAGAAGACTGATGTAGCTTTCCAAAAATATTTGGGGTTAGACTTAGGGGATGAAACAACAATCACAACCACAGGTATAAAGGTAAAAATTTTGAAGCATCTGTTATCTCAAAATCAAATCCTAATAGGCTGCTGATCAGGTTGACTCTAAGTAACTATTTCAAACCTACTTTAGGCTGAGGCTTAGCCTCCTCAACCTGAGAGGGCTCTCTCAAAAGGGGTTAATGATTTTGATTATAGATAAGATGGCTAACTCTTGTAAAACAACTGTGAGAATAGGAATGGTGGAAACACATTTAACAACTATCCATTGGGCTTATGGATTCAACAACATCTCAACATGACAATGAATTCAACCTTACACAGAAGTCAGGGCATTTAGCATTTAAAATATTCAGAACATAAAAACTCATATAGGACCACACAGTTTATGAATGCATACAGGAAGTCAGAGCACCTCAAGTGAATTATGAGTGATTACACATCCATACCACTACAAGAATTAGGAAAAGGAAAACATCACATATTCTGAACATAAAAATCCCTCGTGAATCCTAAGAAGTTAAGCCAAACATGTATTACTGAAACAGAGTCTTACATAAACCAAATATCAGCCTTTTTCATAAAATTTCCAACCCTAAGTACATTGCTGCTTCAGCTATATATAGAGCTCTTTACATAACTTGGATTCCTCCTCAAGCATGAGGGGAATTTGAATTCATCCTACTATGACACCTATTGATACTTAAAATTAACTATTAAATGCAAAAGACAGCTAACTAGGAGTCCTAGAGACCTAAGACAATTAGGAGTGTAACTCCTTATTACGATTACAACAACCTTATCTAAGCATTTAAAGAATTAATCGACAAATTGCAACCTAAAGAATTTGAATTTGATGAAGCCTCCCACGTGGTCATCTGACTGCTGAAGACAAACCCTAGAAATTAGGGAACATGTTTCCATGTTTTTAGGTTTAGGATCACTGAAAATGGCACGTGGGACAGAGCCTTTATCTCCTCAGCCATGCCACATTGTTCAAAACTGAAGGAGGTTTTTGTAGTACAAGATGACTAGAACAAAAACCTCTCTTTTTTTTTTAAAATACTTCTCCATCTGTCCAGAATCGATCCTTGATGTTCCTAGAAACTAGGAGACTGTCCCTTGCTCTGTTCTGGCTGAAAAATGGGTCTTGGGACAGAGCTCATAACTTCTTCCCAAAACTGTATTTAGAAAAGCTGAAGGAGGCTTTTGTGGAAAAATCCATTCTAAACAAAAACCTCTCTTGGTTTTTTGTAACACCGTCCCTACCTCCAAGAATTTTCCTTTGAAAAACAGGTGTAAAACAGAGACATATGTCTGTGAAAAACTTGCACCTACAGCATTTTCATAGCGCAAGTTTAATCATTCATTTCTTCCAGTCAGGATGTATTTAAGGAAACTAAAGGAGGTTTTTGTACTTCAGTATATTAGGGATGAAAACCTCTTTCACTTTTCAGAGATGAGGTTTTAACGGCTCATAAATGTTTCTAGAAACTGAGTGGTAAAAACAAGGAGAGAAAGTTCCTTCTTTTTGCTTTTGATCTTCACAAGGATATTCAAAATCAATTATGCCTACTGTCCTTCTTTGATTACACAAAAATGTTTTCAAATATTTTTCTTTTCATGTGTAGACCTTGCCCATGTACCTGTATGAAGACAAAACCTTCTTCAACGCTGTTGAAGTATGATGAAAAATACTTGCTGTGATCACTTTTCTAACAAATGGCTTATGGTTCATATATGCTTTTCCTTTGCCCTTTTTGCCCTTGCTAGATGTTTGTGTTGTGTGAGTGATCCTTATTCAGAAACTCCTTTTCAAAAAGGTTTCCCTTTTTTCCTCAAAACTGGTCAACTATATCAAAATATGCAACTACAGCAGTTTCTTAGCGCGCTACGAAACTGTTGTGCATTAGGCATTATCTTCAGTAGTTTCGTAGCGCGTGCTACGAAACTGCTGTGTAATCACCAAAACACAGTTTTAATGCCAAGTCAACTCTCTTGATCTTTCCTTTGCTTGAAATGGCCTTTCCATCTACCATGAAGTTGTTCAAAACTTACATGCCTTGCTTGAGCCTTCAAGGAACTCTGATGTATGCTGACCCTGAGTTTGCCAAGTTGCTTCTTATGCATGAAAGGAACTTGAGAATAACCAAGGCCAATTCTCCCTTACCTTACCCTTTTCCTTTGAAATCTTTTCAGTGATAACAGTGGCTCCACTTGGGATAGTGTGCCCTTGTGGTACACTAAGAACTCGCAGGTCCAGTGCCTTATCCATTATTGTAAATAGAAATTTATTTGACAAGCATCCTCTTTAAGCTTCTTGGGCCTTCACCTCAGGCTTGAACTTGATGATCACAGTAGGAGAGAGAAGCCTATATCTACTAAAAACAAAAATGCTCAGTCAACCTTGAGCTTATTTGCATTTTCCTACCTACCTACCCTATCAGCTGCAAGCTCCACTTGTAGCTCAAGCAACATGATATTTCCAATAAAGCCAATCAATTGTCCTTTCTGATAATGGAGGCTCTTGACTGCATTCAACCTCAAAATAACCATGATAGTGAGATGACCAAATCAACTTATAATGGATATGATATTCATAATGCAAATGAAATTGAAAAATTGGTGTGCAAAGCTTGTCAATGTATTCATTTATTGGGTCAAAGAGAACATGGTTATTTTTATGATCATCATAACATTCTATATCTTTAGACAATTGATTCTCAGTCACACATGATTTCTTTGATATTCTATCCAACTGCTCTTCCGGATGATTCCCACAAACAATGTAATTTTCCTCCTTATTATGATCATTCATTGATGTGAGCTGCTGCAAGGAATCACAAAATTGAACGACCTTTTCCTCTGCCTGAAGATTATAAAAGCTAACTTCCAATACTTCTTCATGGGTTTTGCAATCAATTTCATGCTCTTTATGATTCGAATATTGAGAAGACTGCTGCATCTCTACATCAATATCAGAGGATTGAACATGGTTTTCATAAGTAAACCCCTGCTGATTTTCATGTTGCATTTCATGAGATGTTATACTTTCTTCTTGGTGTTGAAATGCATTGTTATGAAGAGCCTCTAACATTTCTTCGTCCATAAATTCATCATCACCATAACAATCCTCCAAGTACTGAATAAGACTTAAAGAATGTCTACAACAATCTTTGAGCAACAATAAGGAAGGATGACATTC
>APFE030345716.1:35633-93851 GCA_000404065.3 Pinus taeda
ACATTTATCTCAAATGTAGTTTTGCCTTTTCTACCCCTTTAATTAAATAGATTAATTAAAAAAAAATGTTATATGAACATGAATTATGGTACTTGTAATAATTTTTTTATTGGGCTAATAATCATTTTTCTGATCTTCTAGATCACAGTAGGTACGAGAAGGGAGCATGCTCAAGAAATTATTGAACTAATACCTCTCTTTTCTAATCCTCCAGATCACACTAGGTGCAAGAGGAGAGCATAATTTAAGAAATTATCAAATTTTCCCTTTTTTTTTTGAATGTAAGAAATAGGCTACCTAATTACACTTCCCCGACAATGGCGCCAAAATGTTTAATCAATTTATTGTGTCCTAAATTGCTACATAAGTTACCACACTTCATAAACTGAAGAAGTGTGGCGCACTGTATGTGCAAGACAACCTTTTCCTTACCTTACTATTTTTAGTTTTTGTCTTGTTTTAGGGTTTTGTTCTTGTTGATCTCCTAAAGTGTTTAATGCAAAATGGAAATTCTATTCTAATGTTTTTAGAATACTTTTAAAGATCAAGTGTGGATATAGGATTAAGGATCAAGTGTGGATATAGGATATAGGTTTATGTCTCTTATGGTAATTTCCAAACATAGAAATTCAAAGATTTCAAAACATCCTGTCTAGAAAATCAAAGTTTTGAACAAAAGTGTAAAACATGCAGTTACATAAATCAAGCTAAAGATAAAGTAGTGAAAATGAGGTTATTGTTTGTGTTTTCCATATAACCACAGAATTGAAATCTAACAAACTATTGCACTCAAAACCAAAAAGTAAAGACGCTGAAAACTAGTCACTAATTTCACCCATAATCACAATATTTCGTTAGTTAACTTCTAAAATGGGGTTAAGCTAAAAACTCTAGAAATATCATCATATGGTATGAAGGAATGACATGTAAACTATGCACTTACAGACTAATGAAAACAAAATCAATTACTCCACCTATAATCACAATATCTCGCCAATTAACATCTAAAACAGGATTAAGCTAAATGCTCCGGAGATGTCATCATATAGAATGAATAAATGATATCTAAACTATCTACTTGCAGACTAATGAATGTAAAATCAAATTACTTCACCTATAATCAAAATAGCTCGCACATTAACTTCTAAAACGAGGTCAAGCTAAAGGCTACGGATATATAATCATATAGCATGAAGAACTAATATCTAAACTATCTACTTGTAGATTAATGAAAGCAAAATCAAATTACTTCACCTATAATCAAAATAGCTCGCCAATTAAATTCTGAAATGGGGTTAAGCTAAAGGCTCTGGAGATATCATCATATAACATGAAGAACTGATATCTAAACTATCTAAAAGCAGTAAATTTTTTTCACTAAAATGAAAGCATAATAACTTGAATTGAAAACTAAAGTTCAATAGAGGAAGCAAGTCTCATATTACCACTTGATGCAAGAACTACATTAAAAAGGTTGAACATAACCTATCCTCAAATGCACCAATCAGTGTTATTGGAAAATATAACAATGATGCAAAAACATGTACAGGAGTAAAACAATTAATACCATAAACGAAACACGAGATATGTATAGCGCAAGTAAGAGAAAATATGCATGAAAACTATACCAAATGAAAGAAAAACCTTATCCAGCAGGGGCCCTCTCCACAACTTTGGATTAACACGCTGTCACTTCACTTCAAACCATGCTTAAACAGTCATGAAAAACATAGTTTTTTCTATTATGAAATAGAGGATATATCTCTCGGTTACAACAACAAAATAACACTAAAAACAACAGTATCAAGATTAACTACTTGCATTGGAAACACTTATATTTATAGATGAAATAAATATCTATATTTTAGAGAAATTTCTTCCACAGTGGACACGTGAACACGTCGGAATTCGAGGATTCAGCCTCTTTGTTCCCATGACTAGTAAATCTATGCAAAGAGGATGTTAGATCGCGTTATGGAGATGACCTGTAGGTGGCAAAAACATGTCCATGAATTCTAGAATGGTTTCAGGGTTCCCTGGGTACTAGAACAGAGTCCTAGTTGACAGAGGACTTTTTATTGACCACCCTTTGATTGGTACTTTTACTCACAAATTCGGCTAACCAGATAGGACCTCGTCCATGTGTGGATCATTTCTGAACTTCCCATGTGTCTCATTTCTCCTACCGACACTTGTAACCTACAGAACAATGAAAACAACTGCGGATTGCTAATTAGCTACGAAAAGTGGCTACATTCCATAGATGATAAACAAAGCCTAGATCAAATAGCACACACAATGATATAATCTAAAAATCACTCAATTTTATTGCTAAAATCAACATGTAACAACTTTTTGATAGCTTATGGGACACTGATATGGGAAAATAGAAGAGAAAAGTTTTAGGAAAATGAGTAGAAGAGAGGTAGTTCTGGGGCGCCAAAATGTTTAGTCAATTTAGTGTGTCCTAAATTGATACATAAGTTACCAATATAGGAGTTGTAAATTAATGAAGTGTAGTGCATTGTATGTGCAAGACAACCTTTTTCTTACCTTACTGTTTTCAGTTTTTATCTTGTTTTGGGTTTTTTTTGTTGGTATCCGAAAGTGTTTAACGAAAATGGAAATCCTATTCTAAAGTTTTAAGAATAATTTTAAAGATTAAGTGTGGATATAGGATTAAAGACAAGGTTTGTGCCTCTTACGGTAATTTCAGAACTTAGAACTTCAAAGATCTCAAAACGTGTTTTCTACAAAATCAGAGCTTTGAATGAAAGTGTAAACATGTAGCTACATAAACTAAGCAAAAGATAAAGTAATGAAAATGAGGTTACTGTATCTACTATCCATCTAATTACATAATTGAAATCTAACAAACTATTGCAGTCAAAACCAAAAAGTAAACAAGCTGAAAACTAGTCACTGATTTCACCCATAATCACAATATTTCATCAATTAACTTCTAAAACGGGGTTATGCTAAAGACTCTAGAAATATCATCATATGGAATGAAATAATGGCATGTAAACTATCAACTTGTAGACTAATGAAAAAAAATCAATTACTTCTAAGCCCTCTCCATCTACCACTCTCTCCCCCATCTTTCTCTTTCTCTAGTCCTCCCCTCTCTCCTGCTCTCCCTATCCCCCCCCTCTCTCTCCCCTCCTCTCTCTCTCTCACTATTTGTCTCCCCTTCCCTCCCCCAATCTTTCCCTCGCCCCTCTCTCCCTACCCCTCTCACTCTCTCTCCCATAGGCCATAAACCTCAAACCCTAGGCCATAAACCTCAAACCCTAAAACCTAAGGATTTTATAACATTTGAAAAAGTGTTTTTTAACTTTTATTTAAGCGTTTACTAAAACCATTTACTAAAGTGCTATAAACCCTAAACCCCTAATCCCTAAACCCTCACCTTTAAACCCAAACCCTAAACCCTAAAAATACCTAAACCCTAAGAACCCTAAAAACCCTAAAAAACATTAACCATAAAAAACCCTAAACCCTAAAAAACTCTAAACCCTAAAAACCAGAAAAAACCCTAAACCCTACATCTGTTTTTTTTAATTTGTTATAAGTGTTTATTAAAAGAATTTATTAAATCATTATAAACCATAAACCCTAAACCCTAATACACACACCCCCAACCTAAAACCTAAACCCTAAACCATAAGCACTTTATAATATTTTAAACGCCAACCCTAAACCCTAAGTATTTTATAACATTTTAACAAGCCTTTGTAACTTTTCTTTTAAGTGTTTATTTAAATAATTTACAAAATTTTTATAAACCCTAAACCCTAAGAATTTTATAACATTTTAAAATATATTTTTGTAACTTTTTAAAGTGTTTATTAAAAGAATTTAATAAAGTTTTATAACCCTAAACCCTAATCATTTTATAACATTTTAACAAGAGTTTTGTAACTTTTATGTAAGTGTTTATTAAAATCATTTACTAAAGTGTTAGAAACCCTAAACCCTAAAATATAATAATTTTGTGATCTATTAAAAATAATTTTGTAACTTTTTTTTAAGTGTTTATTAAAAGAATTTACTAAGGTGATAGAAAACCTAAACCCCAAACCTTAAACCCTAAACCCTAATCGTTTATTAACATTTTAAAAAGTGTTTTGTAACCATTTTTAATTGTTTATTAAAGGCACTTAATAATGTTTTATAAACCCTAAACCCTAAACCTTAAACCCAAAATCCTAATACCTAAACCCTCAACCCTAAACCAGAAACAATAAACCCTAAACCCTAAATGATAAACCTTAAACTCTAAACCCCACGACATGAACATTAAGCCCTAAACCCTAAGCATTTTATAACATTTAAAAAAGGGTTTCGTAATTTTTATTTAAGTGTTTATTAAAACAATTTACTAAAGTGTTATGAACCCTCAACCCTAAACTGTAAGCCACAAAACCTAAGCCCTAAACCCTAAACTGTAAACCTAAAACCCTAAACCCTAAAACCTAAACAACGAACCCTAAATGCTAAACCCTAATAACATTTAAAAAAACATTTTGTAACTTCTATTTAAATGTTTATTAAATTCATTTACTAAACTGTTATAAAACCTAAACTCTAAACACTAAACCCCAAACCATAAACCCTAAACTCTAAACCCTAAGCATTTTATAACATCTTAAAAAAATTCTAACTTTTATTTAAGTTTTGATTAAGAAGATTTACTTAAGTCCTATGAACCCTAGACTCCTAACCCTAAACCCCAAGAAATTTATAACATTTTAAAAAGTGTTTTTTAACTTTTATTTAAGTGTTTATTATAACAATTTACTAAAGTCTTATAAAACCTAAACCCTACTCATTTTAAAGCATTCTAAAAATATTTTTGTAACTTTTACTTAAGTCTTTATCAAATTAACTTACTAAGCTGTTATAAACCCTAAACCATAAAAACTGAACCCTAAATTATAAACCCTAAACCGAAAAACCTAAACCCTAAATGTTAAACCCTAAGCCTTTTATAACATTTCAAAAAGTGTTTTGTGACTTTTATTTAAGTGTTTATTAAACCAAGTTACTAAATTGTTATAAACACTAAACCCTAAACCCCAAACCCTAAACCCTATACCTTATACCCTAAAAAACCCTAAGCATTTCATAACATTTTCAAAAGTGTTTTGTAACTATTTTTACGTGTTTATTAAAATAATTTATTAAAGTGTTATAAACATTAAACCCTAATCCCTAAAACCTCAACCCTAATTAATTTATAACTTTTTAAAGAGTGTTTTGTAACACTTATTTAACTGTATATTTAAAACATTTACTAAATTCTTATAAACCCTAAACCATAAACGCTAAATCCTAAGAATTTTATAACATTTAAAAATATATTTGTAACTTTTATTTAAGTGCTTATTAAAAGAATTTACTAAAATGTTATAATCCCTAAATCCTAAAGCCTAAACCCCAAACCCTATTCCCTAAACCATAAACCCTAAGAATTATATCAGTATCTATAATAAGGGAAGACCACATGTGGGTATGTGAGTGTAGGAGGGAGAAAATTGTGGTACATGAGAAACCCAGAACTTTGTTTTTCCACCCTTATTCACAAACATCTTTCCTTTTATTTATTTTCTTCATAACTCATCATGGCTCCATGTGATGAATGCATTATGTGTAATATGTAGTAACGAATACTCACTTAAGGTGAGGTGGTGCATCCCTACACCCTTGTAGAACTGGTAAATCCCCTCTGCGGAAAGAGGCGATCCCACTAGCCCAATACGGGTCTAGCAACAATCACACCACGCTACACGCAGGTTCCTAATTGCATAAATCAGAGATCGATTATGATGATCTACCTGGAATCGAACGCTAGTAATTGAAGAAGAAACGTCGCTCCCGTCCCTTTGCTTTGGCTGGTCACAATCCTCACGCTCCACGTAAACGGACACCTGCACATGCAAAGAATGATACAAACACAAGCGTAAAATCCAGTATATGCAATTATATATCGGTGAGAAAAGATACAACTCAAATACCATTGAAAGACACATGAGTGGAACCATAATGATAGTCGTCTATTAATTACTAAAAACAGAGAAAGATTACAACCAAAGGTTCTGACATTGAACCTCCTCTGACTGGGTCAGCAGCTAAATACGCCTTGCAAAGTGACCTCTTCTCTCTCGATATTTTGGCAGCATAACCCCTCTATAGTTCTCAATTCTCACTCTCACTCCAGCATAATCTCAGTACTCACACTAGCTCTAGCAAAAACTAGTTGATTTAATGCAGGGGGACAGTCATTTATAGATGGAGGAGGAAGGAGTATGCATTGTATCAGGACACCTACAGAAGATTTAGCATTATCCCAGAATAGCCACTAAACTTGGTTGTCATGGATAAAAAGATGACACTCAACCACTTCCATGAGATTTTTCCCTCAGAGAACTCCATCAACAAAGAGGAAAAAACATTGAGTGCGCGCTGGCTAAAAATCATAACCAAATTTAGTTGGCGCGGGCTTTGCTCTATGACAGAGCGTCCATGGGCACACCCTCTTTTGGGGAACTGAGTCATTGGCGCGGGTAAGACACTGTGGACCCACGCTAATCAAGAGAAGGGCACTTTTTAGGGCTAATTTGCAAAAGGTGTCTTCAGGGAATTTGAAGTTCATACTCAGGAGAATCCAATGCAAGTGTTTTTAAGTTGTGTCACTGGTCACAGGTCCATAAATGTGTCCTCTAATGTGCGAAAGCAAGGGTAACAGGGACGGTGACCAACGACGACAAATTACTGCATAACAGATGCCCCCTAAAGCATGAAGCCCGAGAGAGAGAGGGGTGAAGTGCTTTACAAGAACATATATGGCTGACGCCGAGAATCTACATTGAGAGATACAGTATGATAGTTCAAATACATGATATATGTGGCATGGTCGCAGCCATCCATAAGAGTACATGATGATCAAGATCCGTAGTATGGACGCAACTATCTGGTTAGGATCAATGAATTGACTCAGGTATGGTCACAGCCATCGAGTGAAAGAGTCATGTATCAAAATCACGCCTGGATTACAACAGACACAATCCAAGGTCTTGCGCTCCACCTCGACCCAAACATAAGTACAAGTTCAAGCATGTGAAAATGTAAGATGAAGTCGAACATGCATGAACATCGTCTGATTACCAGCCAATGATGAAAGTTGTTAACAGACGTGAGAGGTACCATGAATAATGACAATGGTCCTCAAGGTACTATAGGTACAGTCTACGGTGTGTGAATGAATGAGTCGATGTCGAACACCCGTAGAGTCATCTGATCGAAGGCCAATGATGAAAACCTCGCGTCGAACATGAAAAACCTGTCATTGAGGCATGCAGGCTCCAAGGTACCAGAAGGGTGTCTCTAGGTGGTTTCTTTTAGAGATCAACTTCTCTTGAACATATCGGCGGCACAAAAATGGAGTTGGCAGTATTTGACATCAATGGATCAGAGGTCATGATGACGAGGCAATGAGCAGATGAGAGGTCAAATAGGATTACCCAAACCCACGGAGGCAAGTGAAAAAACAAGATGAGATATCCCCACCCTGACACGAAAGCAGAGAAGTGCCATGTTCAAGAGCGACATACTGCCGACACGACGATAATTACGGTTCCAAAATTTTCTTTTTCCCCCGCCATTTCTGGCGAGTACCCCAATTATTTTTAACAAGCTTGATGGGGATAGCATATGCTTTTGGTATAAGTTCGACCTTCGGTCGAATCCAACCTAGTAAAATTTTAACGAGCCCTAGGGAGGAGAAGCTCGAGTCTCGTCATAATGATGAGTCCAATGTCATCAGAGTTTAACGAGTCCGACACAGGTAAAACTCGGAGTCTTTTTCATATTTAGAGAGTTTGAAAAAGACATAGAAAAGAAAACTCCAGAGGTCATTTTTCGTAAAGTTGTGTCTCTTGGGCCCGAAAAAGTATAAAATGATGCCCGAAAGAACCGCCCGACCATTACGACCGAGGAGTACTTTTCATGAATAGTGATTTCGACTTGAAAAAGTAGAAAAGGGATCAAAATCACGTCGTTTCGTAACCATTAACGAGTTTGAAACGACAAAAACCCGGTAATCTTTTTTATATTTTAACGGTCGACAAAAGAACTTAAAACGACCGCCCCTTAGTAACATTTAACGAGCCAAGAGGAATAACTCGGCAATCTTTTCCTCTTTAAACGGTCAGAAAAGAGCTAAAAGAATACCTCCATTTTTATTCTCTTTAACGAGTCAAAAAGGAAAAAAATACTCGGCAATCTTTTCATATTTGACGAGTCAAAAAAAGAGCTTAAAGGTGACTCGGGTATGGGTTCATTTTTACACAAGCTGGAACCATGGAGAACTCTGCTTGGATTCGGTTTCATGTTTACACAAGCTTGAAATGAAAAACTATGCTTGTTGTAAGTTCGCATGCCCCCAGCATAATGACGCAAAACGAGGTACATGCCCCCCAAGCTTCAGTCCATTGAAAATGGGTTGAAGGTTGACATAATGGTTATGCGCTCGAAATGCACGAGCTCGCGTTTCATTATTTTAACGAGGTTGATACATTAGGAAAACTATCCGCGAGACTCCTTGATTCATTTTTTAGGGAGCTTGACATAGGGAAATGAACTATGCTCCGCCCGATCTTCATCATAATGAATAGGAAGTCGGGGCTTCCAAGAATGGCACTCCCGATGGGAGGTCAATGTCTTGGAAGTCGGGACCCAATGCCCCCAGAACACTATGCACGATGGTGGCATTGCTGGATATAGGCATGGGAGAGGTAGCCACGTAGTTGACCTGCGGTGGGGCAGATACAACTGGTGGTGGAGAACCAGGAGGGGGTGACAACTACGCAGGGGGCACCGGGGGACTAAAGAACGATGATTGATCGATAGTGACAATCCTTCCATCGTGTGGAAAGCAAATCACACGGAAAAGTGAAGAGACGAGGGCCCCCATGGCATAAATATAGTCACGACCAAGGAGAAGATGAAAATATAAAGCGCCTTGGGTAACCAACACGTCTATATAGACGATTTTACCTCCCAAAGTGATAGGGAACTTCGAGAGGACTCCTAGAGATGGACATGCTCCGCCGTCGAAAGCTAACAGATTCTGCGTGACGGTCCTGAGCTGCGGGGAACCTAGAGCTTGCCAAGTAGTATACGACATAAGACTGACCGACGCGCCTTCATCCAGAACAGTGCCAGGTACTGCCTTATCAAAGGCAAGTACTGTAATCTGGAAAGGCACATGGGATGGAAGGCGGAAAGCAGTGAGGTGACGCCAGTCGAAGGAAATGACCGAATTACTTGGTGGGGGAATCGTATGATTGCCCCCCTGCTCTAAAGGAACCGAAGAAGGACCTTCTGAGTCAACGGGGATAAGAAGGTCGTTTTCGGACTCAGGAGAATCTGATGAGACAAGAAGAACATGATCATGATGCTCTTCCAGAACAGGGTGGTCGACGGGTGGTGAACCCGAGCCGACACGCTCTCTGACCAATATTTGGTCTGGAACAGGCTGGGCAGAGCCAGGTTCAGGAAGAGGAGGCTAGACAAAAGAGAAGTTTAAACCAATCTTGTTGTCAGTAGGAGGATGATATGCAGTTGCAGAGAGACGCTGATAGCCAGCGGGGAGTTGGGGTGAGGGAGACACAAGACTTTCCAAAACAGAGGAAGCTTTATCCATGAGTGGACAAAGGTGAAGGAGATGATTGCCTTTACAAAGTTTGCAAGGGAATCGAATCTTCCCTTTTCCCTTACTAGTCCCAACGGGTGAGGTAGCATCGCTGTGAGCTTTAGTGGACGATGAAGGACGGGCTGGATCGCGGGACCATACTTCTAAGACCCTGGAAATGCCAGCACAATCACGAAGAAGATGGTCCTCCTTGCATAATAGACAAGGAAACTTAACCTTCCGCGGAGGAGTGGGAAGGAGTCCGACTTGTGGTGTCCGTGATGGAGCAACAGTTGTGCTTGTAGTCTCTGTTGTGTTTGTAGCCACTCCTTTAGGAGACTTCTTCTTCTTAGTCTTCTTCTTCTTCTTCTTAGCCACCTGGTTACTCAAAACGATACTTTCACCAGGCGAAGTACAAGAAGGAGACGTAGAAGTAGGCGTCGAAGGGGAGGGGTCCACCTTAGGTTCAACATGATGTTGTGCAGGTGGAGGGACTGATGGAGTATCAGACGACACAGTAGGGACCACAGAGTTGGAAAATAACCAAACTGGTAACCCGACAGTTAACCCTGGAAGGGTTAATGTCGCCATATAAAGAGCACCAACATTTCCAGGAGAAGGGAAACGACCAGCATTCCCATCAGGGGGGAACCGGGGTTGGTGAATCCTGGAAAGGTTGCCATATCAAAATGAAAACCTACTCAAGCTAGCGCACACAAGATTTAACCAGGTAATGTGATCGTGGCCAAATAGATTTTAAGACACTTAACTTGACCTTTTCATTTTTAAAGAGTAGAGAAAAGGACGAAAAGATGACTCTAGTCTCCTTCGATTGTTTAATGAGCACGAAGTGACAAGCTGCTCACTTACACCTTTTCTTTTAGAGAGTCTGAAAAGGATCAAAAGCGACTACTATGGAAATCTAGGTAAAAGGGTTTGCCAAACAATCCGTAAAACTGTTATATACACCTTGGCGATCAGAAGAACACCAAGGACTTTACGTACGGCAGTCAATCTTCCCGAATGCTGTGTTAAGTGCATTACGGTTTGTAGGGCGGCAGACTCAGCTTCCTATGGATCAAAGGTTGCAAGCCTATAGGGGTCTCCCAATATATACTCGACGGTACGTGGGAAGCACAATCCGTACTGGCACCTACCGTTTCACCGTGGAGGAATCACCCAACCACTCAACGATAAACTACCAAGTTTAACGACGCCGGAACACGTCTCTAACCTAGACCTCTAGAATGTGAGCGTTAAGTTTCAATGCGTTGTTAGGTTCATTGAATTCATTTTATGGTTTATCTTTGATTAAGTTTCAGTTTCCGGTCTTACCGTATGTGGTCTCTTGAAAATTTCCTAAATGCAACTATATGCGAAAATTGTATCGTTTCGTTGAATGAATTCTAGCTACAGAAGAGTTGAGAGTTTCATACAAACAAAATGATCACAAAAATCCTAATGCAGCTAATAACAAGAGAGGAAAATCTTTTTCTTTTTCTTTTTAAAAGCAAAAATTAACACAAAATGCTAATTAATGAAAACAAAAATCTTTTTGTTTTTTCTTTTCTTTGAAAATAGTATGATGCACTTAATGGATTTCAAGAGATATGCACAAATAGATAATTCACTCAAAGGAATCTAAAACCAGATCTGAAACATGAACAATGACCCACCAAAGCAAAGAAAACACCAAGATCTTCAAAGAACTATGTAATCTAAGTCCCAATGAAGTCAGGTAAAAACAAACAAGCTAAAAGTGAGGTACTTGCAGCATATAATGCAAAACTCATACAACTACCAGAGGAATGTGGAAATCAATCACTAAACTGACTGGATCAGCAAATTACAAATCCGACAGAGGGCTCGATAAGCAAAGCCACAAAGGCTAAGATATAAAATCGATGGAAAAAGGCTAACAACTGAAGGATGGAAAGAACAACCAGTCAGATAACAGTCCAACAAACTTCCAGGAGGTGTAAAAGAAGCCAAAAGACACAGATCCAAGATTAAAAGACTGACGTACAAGGCAATTTAGAAAATTAATCAGTCTGGCGCGACTGTCAGACTGCAACTCGCGTTATACAGAGATTAGCGCGGGTTGTCTAAGAGCAACATGCGCCAACTAGCGTGACTGTCACAAGGAAAAGCGCGCTAATCAAGTTTTCCAGTTAAAAAGAACGAAACAGGTAGTTCCAGGCTTGGTTTCCAGTATCTAAAAAGGGCAGCAAGCAATAAACAGCAAGAACTTCAACCCAGAAAGCTATTCAGGCCAATAAACAAGAGAAAAATCGACATGCAAGGCAAGATTGAAATTATTCAGTTTGTAAACAAACAACAAACTTCTCCCCAGTGGAGTCGCCAAATTGTTGAACTGGTAAATCCCCTCTGCGGACAGAGGCGATCCCACTGGCCCAACACGGGTCTAGCAACAATCACACCACGCTACACGCAGGTTCCTAATTGCATAAATCAGAGATCGACCAAGATGATCTACCTGGAATCCAATGCTAGTTGTTGTAGAAGAAACGCCATCCCCGTCCCTTTGCTTTGGCTGGTCACAATCCTTACGCTCCATGTAAACGGACACCTGCACACTCAAAGAACGATACAAACACAAGCGTAAAATCCAGTATATGCAATTATATATCGGTCAGAAAAGACATAACTCAGATACTATTGAAAGACACATGAGTGGAACCATAATGATAGTCGTTCATTATTCAATAAAGAAGAGAAAGATTACAACCAAAGAGGCCTGACGTTGAACCTCCTCTGACTGGGTCAGCAGCTAAACACGCCTTGCAAAGTGACCTCTTCTCTCAATATTTCGGCAGCATAACTCCTCTATAGCTCTCAATTTTTACTATCAATCCAGCATAATCTTAGCTCACCTTAGCTCTAGCAAAACTTGTTGGTTCAATGCAGGGTGACAGCCATTTATAGATGGAGTAGGAGGAAGTATTCATTGTATCCGGACACCTACTGAAGATTTGGCATTGTCCCAGAATAGCCACTGAACTGGGTTGTCATGGATAGAAAAGATGACACTCGACCACTTCCATGGGATTTTTCCCCAGAGAACTGCATGAGCAATGGAGGAAAAAACACTTCAGTGCACGCTGGCCAAAAATCATGACCAAATTTGGGTGGCGCGGGCTTTGTTCTGTGACAGAGCGTCCATGGGCGCGCCCTCTTTGGAGAAACTGAGCCATTGGCGCGGGTAAGACACTGTGGACCCGCGCTAATGGAAAAAGGGCACTTTTTAGGGCTAATCTTCAAAGGGTGTCTTCAGGGACTTTGAAGTTCATACTTAGGAGAATCCAATGCAAGTGTTTTTAAGTTGTGTCACTGGTCACAGGTCCATAAATGTGTCCTCCAGTGTGCAAAAGCAAGGGTAACAAGGATGGTGACCAACGATGACAAATTACTGCGTAACAGATGCCCCCTAAAGCATGAGCCTCGAGAGAGAGATTGGCGCGAGTTTTCTGAGAGCAACAAGTGCCAACCAGTGTGACTGTTTAAAGAAAAAATGCGCTAACGAAGTTTGCCAGGCAAAAATATAGAACGGATGGTTCCAGGCTTGGCTTCTAGTATCTAAAAAGAGCCAGCAAGTACAAAATAGCAAGAGCTTTAACCCAGAAAACTATTCAGACCAATAAACGAGAGAAAAATGACCTGCAAGGCAAGATTGAGATTGTTCAGTTTGTAAACTGAACCGGAGATCGACTGAAGTGGCGTTGATCTACTTCACTTCTGCATAGCAGGAGTGTTTCGAAGGCTACCTAGCCGCTCTTCAGACTCCGTCCACAATTTACAAATCAAACAATACAAAAAAAATCAACAAGCATCTCCCCAGTGGAGTCGCCAAATTGTTGAACTGGTAAATCCCCTCTACGGACAAAGGTGATCCCACTAGCCCAACTCGGGTCTAGCAACAATCACACATGCTACACGCAGGTTCCTAATTGCATAAATCAAAAGATCGATCAGAATGATCTACCTTGAATCCAACGCTATTTGTTGTAGAAGAAACGCCGCTCCTGTCCTTTAGCTTTGGCTGGTCACAATCCTTACGCTCCACGTAAACGGACACCTGCACAAGCAAAGAACAATACAAACACAAGCGTAAAATCCAGTACATGCAATTATATATCGGTCAGACAAGATATAACTCAAATATCATCAGAAGACACGTGAGTGGAACCATAATGATAGTCATTCATTATTCAATAAAAGAAGAGAAAGATTACAACCAAAGAGGCCTGATGTTGAACCTCCTCTGACTGGGTCAGTAGCTAAACATGCCTTGCAAAGTGACCTCTTCTCTCTCAATATTTTGGCAGCATAACTCCTCTATAGCTCTCAATTCTCACTATCAATCCAGCATAATCTCAGCGCTCACCTTAGCTCTAGCAAAACTAGTTGGTTCAATGTAGGGTGACAGTCATTTATAGATGGAGGAGGAGGAAGTATGCATTGTATCCGAACACCTACTGAAGATTTGGCATTTTCCCAGAATAGCCACTGAATTGGGTTTTCATGGATAAAAAGACGACACTCGACCACTTCCATGGGATTTTTCCCCAGAGAACTGCATGAGCAATGGAGGAAAAAACACTTCAGTGCGTGCTGGCCAAAAATCATGACCAAATTTGGGTGGCGCGGGCTTTGTTCTGGGACAGAGCGTCCATGGGCACGCCCTCTTTGGAGGAACTAAGCCATTGGCGTGGGTAAGACACTGTGGACCCACGCTAATGGAAAAAGGGCACTTTTCAGGGCTAATCTTCAAAGGGTGTCTTCAGGGACTTTGAAGTTCATACTTAGGAGAATCCAATCCAAGTGTTTTTAAGTTGTGTCACTGGTCACAGGTCCATAAATGTGTCCTCCAGTGTGCGAAAGCAAGGGTAACAAGGACGGTGACCAACGGTGACAAATTATTGCGTAACACTTTGGTATGGTAAGATTCCTATTGTAAAATACTTTAAAGTTTCTGGAAGCAAATATTATATCAAAAGGACTGATGAAAAACTTGGTAAGTTTGAACCTAGAACAGATGAAGGTATTCTTCTTAGTTATTCTTCTAGTTGTAAAGGATATAAATGTTATAATAAAAGACTTGGAAAAAATATTGAAAGCATTGATGTTGTAGTTGATGAAGCCTGCAAAACCACAAAACATATAAAATCAAAAAAATATTATGATGATGAAGAAAATGGGGATTATTTTCCCACATCAAATAAAAATCATATTGAAGAAGAAACCAAAGAAGCACGAGAAGAAGAGATAATGGTATAAGAAAATACTATGTCTAGGTATGTTCAGAAAAATCATCCAGAAACTCAAATTTGAGGGGAAAAAGAGGCAGGTGTGCAGACAAGAAGAACTATTACAGGGACCTCAAGCTATCTAGCATTACTATCCTCCACTAAACCGCAAAATGTAAAAGAAGCATGAAAAGATGAATGTTGGGTCAAGGCCATGGATGAAGAACTTGAGCAAATTGAAAAAAGTGATACTTGGGAATTAGTTCCTAGACCTCATGATAAAAATATTATAGGAACTAAATGGATATTCAAAAACAAGTTAAATAAAAATGGAGAAGTCATTAGAAACAAGGCCAGACTTGTTTGTAAAGGATATGCTCAACAAGAAGGTATAGATTTTGAAGAAACTTTTGCACCTGTTGCTGGAATTGAAGCCATAAGGATGCTTCTTTCTCTTTCTAGCTTTCAGAAATTCAAAGTATACCAAATGGATGTAAAATCAACCTTCCTAAATGGAGATTTAGAAGAAGAAGTTTATATTGAACAACTAGAAGGATTCATTCTTGGAAATGATGCAAAACTTGTATGCAGACTCAAAAAGGCCCTCTATGGTCTGAAGCAGGCTCCAAGGGCTTGGTATTACCGCCTTGAGAAATATCTACACCAACAAGTTTTTACAAAAGGTTCAACAGATAACAATCTATATACAAAGATTGAAACTGATAAATTGCTAATTATTATTGTTTATGTTGATGATATCATTTTTGGTAGCAATGAAGAATCCATGAGTCAGAATTTTGCTTCAGTAATGTAGCAAGAATTTGAAATGTCCTTGCTTCGTGAACTTACCTATTTTCTTGGTCTACAAGTTCAACAAAATAAAGATGGTATTTTTCTTTCACAAACCAAATATCTCAGACAGATCTTGAAAAGGTACAAAATGGAATATTCTAAACCTATATGTACTCCAATGGTAACAGGATGCAGTCTCAGCTCAAATGATGAATCAGCAGCAGTACATCAACCAATGTACAAATCTGTGATTGGCAATCTGCTTTATCTAATAGGTACCCGACTTGACATCATGCATGTAGTAGGAATAGTTGGAAGATTTCAAGCAAATCCAAAGGAATCACACCTTCAAGCAATCAAAATAATTTTCAAATATCTTCAAGGAACTCATGACTTTGGTTTATGATATCCTAGAGATGCAGATCTTACTCTTCATGCATATACAGATGCAGTTTGGGAAGGAAGTGTAGATGACAGAAAAATAACTAGTGGTGGTGCATTCTATATGGGTTCCAGGTTAGTTTATTGGTTCAGCAAGAAACAAAGTTCAATTGCTTTATCTATAGTTGAAACAGAATATGTGGTTGTTTCCTCTTGCTACACACAACTACTTTGGATGAAGCAAACCTTGCAAGACATTCAGATTGCATATACTCCACCCATCTCCATTCTATATGATAATACAAGTGCCATTAGTATTTCAAAGAATCCAGTCATGCACTCCAAGACCAAGCACATACCCATCAAATACCATTTTCTACATGAACAAGTGTTTGAACAAAAAATCAAATTGGCGTATGTTCCCTCCAAAGAACAAGTTGTTGATATATTCACTAAGCAATGCCTAGAGAAACATTTGAATATCTCAGACAAAAGTTAGGAGTAGTTGCTGCATCATCCTGCTGCTAAATCTAATTTTTCCAAAGAAAGGTTATTATATGGGTGTTTCATGAAGTTGGGTCACGTGCACATGCGGGTTTCGATGGGACAAGAAGCGTATATGTTTTTCAAACAATGAAAATAGTGGGGCAGGATCTAATATGGGTACTCTATCTGATGTTGATGATCACAGTCTATTGATATGTTATGTTCATTAATTTTTATCTAAATGACAAAGACGCCTTGATCATTGACTTGTTAACAATGCACATGTAGCACAGGTTCAAGGGGAGCATTAGCCTTCACTCTCATTTTGCATTGCTGGAATTATGGTTGTTGAGTCCAGCTATGGCTTCAGATATTTATACCTCTTGTTGCCTAAGCCATGTAAAAGTCTAGGATGTGATATGTCTTCTCATACATTTGAATGAGTCCTATTCGACAAATGATGTAATTTGTATCCCCACTTTGCATAAGATGGATGATGTAATATTTATTGTTTTTTTTCATGTATAAACAATTGGTATATCCCCACTTGGTTGGGTGGATGAGTCCAGTTTGGTATATCCCCACTTGGTTGGGAGAATGGATGTATGTATGAGCCATTGGTGATAGGAAGTTCATACTCACATAGTTGAGGTATAGAATCATGTTATTCTTTTGGAAAATATTTTTGCAGACTCTGCTTGTGCTCAGGGGGAGCATGGACGGTTTCAGCGCATCTCAGCACGTACAAAAGGGGAGTTCAATCAGAGAATTCAGCATGTACTCATGGGGAGCATGGACAACATAATGTATGTCAAAAGGAGAGGATATATTGTTCTGCCCTTTGCCCTTGATGTCAAAGGGGGAGAGTGTCTTGGTGTTGTGGGTGCCATCAATTCCAAAGTGGGAGATTGTTGGCATTATGATTTAGGTTCTTTCCTTGATGGCAACTCACTCAGATGAAAACTCATAGTGAAACAAGTCAAAGAATTACAGATCAAACTACAAAGAATGAAGAAAGAGAGGTATACACAAGTTCACCTTGTCCGAGTTGCATATACACACAGGTTTATTGAACAAAAGGAGTGTATACACACACACACACACACACTTTCATAGAAGAAAAAGCATGTATATCTTTGAAAAACAAAGTTTTTGGTCCAAGGTATTTCTTGGTCCAAGTTATTTGACCCAAGGTAATTGGTCTAAGGTATTTGATCCAAGGTATTGGTCCTAAGTAGTTTCGGTCCATGGTATTGAGAAAGGCCTAAAACTATATAAGGAGGAGAAGATCATTCAGCCAGATGTGCAAGTATTTGAATATCTTATGAGGTGTTGGATCATATATGCAGGTTAATGAGATTTCCATCGTTTGCTTGATCTGATCTAAGGAGGCACCTATATGGCTGATGAAGGTTGATGGACCCAAATCATAAAGGCTTAAAAGTATTATCATTATGTGGTTTGACCTTGAACAGTCTAGATCTGAATACTGACACGTGTTTTATTCTGTAAATATGACGATCTAGGTATGACTAAAGTCCAAAATTGTTGTGATGTTTTAAGTTAGCATTTACAGATCTGTACGTAGGTTCCCTTTAGTAAAAGAGCGTATATACGTTGTTTTAGCATATCAAAGTACCGCATACATCATAAATTGTAATTTGCAGATCTTTACGTTGGTTCCTGTTAACCTTGGAAGCATTCGACCCAAAAATGGATCCAAAACACTACTAAAGGCTTCGAAATTCACCTAAGGATCATTTAAAAATCCCAATAGTCGCATGCCAAGAGCCCTTAGAAGGGTAGAAAATCACTATCGAGAGGAAAAAAACCAAAGAAAAACAGGGAAAAAACATGAATCGCAGGCTTACACAGTCAAAGAACAACAGTTGTTAGATCTGGCTAATTAACGACCCAGATCTAAGTGGAAAAATTGCAATCAATGAATCTAATAGGCATCGGTGGGCAGTGGCAATTGGTGCAACACACCACTGATCAACAATCACGAATGATCAGATCGGCGAGTTACTATCATTGGGTTGCATCAGCAGAGCTGTTGGCACAGATAGTATGGAATGGGCGATTACAATCGACGATTCGATATGGACCATCGATCGCGCACGCAGATTGACAACCCACATCACATCGATGGATTACAATTAGGGAAACCAAGGGGCAGAGCCTTTACACCTTCATGTGTGCGATGCGACGATGCAGACCTGACGATTTTCTAAATAGTACTTAATAATATTTGAGGTTTGAAGTAAGCCTATTTTAAATGCATTTTAATTTATTTCATTATATAATGAAATACAAAGGGGAACTTGCTAGTGCAGATAGCGATGAATCTGGGACCTGAAAGGGTCTGGGAAGTGAAATCTATAAAATTTGAAGTTTGGAGGGAGGCCATTTTCATGTATTTCTCATGTTTTTCAAAGTAGTTCAAGGAATGTTACAAAGGAAACAAAGGGACCAGGCCACCTGCGATGGGTGATAGTGACCCAAAGGGTGGAATCAATAGGAAGATAAGCTATGATTAAGTACTTTTGAAGTCTGGAAGAACCAAGCATTGGCGGGATTTTTACAGGATTCCTGTGTTTTCTATATTAAATAGAAAACAATCATTATAAACGTTTAAAAGATCACAGAATCATGCAAACCCTTTCCATTACCTAATAGAGGTCGGGACATAGGGACATAGGCCAGAAAGTGATCATGGACAGCACAATACAACACAGCCAAAACAAACCAAAGTGATCATGGAGTAGACATCGTAACATAGCCCGAAATAGAAATATCATGGGCATCAACAACGCAACACAACTCGAAATAGAATCGGTCATGAGGCATCAACAACGCATCTTATCCAAAACCAAAAAATGATCATGGAGCATCTCCAGCATGAGAGAGCTCCTAGAAAACACATCAAACTACTTGAATGTGGTTACTCCTCTGTCAGAAGGAGAAAACCTCCGAGCCATGCCCGCCTATTCATGGAATCAAATAGTTAAGGGATAGAGAGGATAGATTAAGACTCTGAACCTTTGAGAGCTCAAGGGCATTGTAAAGAGATATAAATAGCTAAAAGTAAGATGTAATATGGGTTCAACTTCTAGAGACTATTGAGACTTTGCTAGTCAAGCTTCTCATCTTCATTCTAGCAAATATAAGCTTCTTTTGTCGTTATATGTTCAATGTCCATTTTCTCTTCTATTCTAAGCTTGCACTTAAATAGGTTGTTCATGTTTCTTTTGTGTCTAAGTCCAGATAACTTTCATCTTATCTCTTCTTTGATAAATTATATTTGCAAGCTTCTTTTACTGCCCGGAGCTAGGCATTCATATGTGTTTTATATATGCATTTACCTGTATGGTCAGTATTCTTCATTTACTGCCTGTAGTTAGCCATTCATATGTGTTTATATATATGCATCTATTGATATGGTCAGTATTCTCCATCCATCCATTGAATCTACAAACTATTGAACATTAGTGGTCTAAAGCCTTATGAAGCTGAGGGTGTTCATGCATGTCTTCAGTAAAAACAACGTTGAAATGGTTATCGAGATTAATCCAAACCATCAAAAATCCCAATAGTTTAGAGAACAATATTGAAGATTATATGTTACCAGGAATCTCCGATCTACAACCTAGGAGAGTTTCCTAGAGTGATAACATAATTGGCGTTGTTGTTGGGGAGAGGAGACTAAAGCTCAGTGTCCCTAGGAGACAACATAGATCCAGCTTGGATGATATACAAAGTCTGGGCAATTTGTTGGTTGTAATAATCTGTTTGGTGACTCTACTGAAGGACAAAGCTTTTGGTGACTCCACTTCATAGTTCTGCCTTAGTTTGTGAGGCGTACTCGGAGAAATCCTCAGAAGCCAAAAGCTGACCTCGTACCTGACCCTGAAAAGATCATCAAAAAAAGAAAGGCATTGCAGAAAGGAGCATCAAGTTTAGGTAAATCTAAACAATCTCCTATATCTCTTCAAGAAAATCGTACAATAGAAAAAATACATGTTGAGAGTATAACATCTAATACTAGCAGTGAAGAAAAACCCTTAGAGATTCATAAAGCTCCTTATTCTTTAGGGTTTCCTTTTGTTGTAATCCTAAAGGAAACCTCACCTCCTATCCATCATACTTCTTCAGTCTTATCAATCACTCCTCAACCCTCTATCATTCAAACTGGCAGTACCCTTTTAGCTACTGCAGCTATGGTAGGTCCACAAACACCTACCAAAATGGAAAGAATCATAGTTGCTAGGCATGGACCTCTAATACTGCCCACTCCTTTTAATGCCATGCCTACTGGAGAATATCAGAAATATAGGCCTAATTTCACTAGGACTGAAGGTGTTATAGTTGAGGAACATCTAGAATCATTCTATAGCTATGTTGATAACCTAAACATTAGTGAAGATGATGTCTGGATGAGAGTCTTTATCCAAAGCCTAGATGGAGAGGCTAGAAAATGGTTCAAAGAATTGACCCCAAGATCTATAGCAGATATTGAGGCTTTAGATGATGCATTTCTAAAGCATTGAGGGATAAGAAGGATCTCCTCTACTACCACATTGAATTTGGGAACTTGAAGAGGGAAAATGGTGAGTTGTTGTTTGATTTCAATAACAGATTTAATCGCATGTACAGCAAGATACCAGCTGAAGTAAAACCCACCACTACCTCTGCTAGACTCATCTATGCTAGTGCCTTTGATTTTGACTTATGTTTACTGTTGAGGGAGAGGCGATGTGCTTCCTTGGCTGATATGCAAGATGCAACCCTGGAAGTAAAATCAAACATTATGGCTGCAGAGAAGCTCAAAGGGAATTTTGATAGAAGGATACAGAGGGGCGAGCCTTCATCATCTTCAAATCCCAAGATCGATAAAATGACCAATATGATAGAGTCATTTGCCTCTGAAATCTCCAAATTAAAGATTGAGCAGCACCCTGGGAAAGGAAGAGTTCCTAATACCTCTGCTCCTCCAAATCTAAATCCATATAGAAAGGCAAATGAGCAGTTGCAGATTTTGGAAAGAAGTAAAGATGCCAATGAAGACCAAAGGGTGAAGACCCCTTTCCAGAATGAAATCATGGAAGAAGAGCAGTTGGAAGAAGATGATGAGATCCATTTTATGGAAGACAAAGGCAGTGCCCCTTGTTTAACTGAAGCTGCCTATGAAAAGTCATTATTCAATGACTAGATCAGCCAAGAGTGGGACGGTGAAGTTGTTCTACAAACTGAAGATCAACGAAGATATAATCTGAGGTTGAAGATGAATAATGTCAAGTAAACTCCTATTCATAAAGTTGTTGTCCCTGTAGAACAACAAGCTAGTAAGCAGAAGCAACTAGCAGCTGATCCTATCATCTTCAAAGCTCTAGCCATAGAGGTAAGAGGCCTCAACAAGTCCCCTTCTTATTTAGTTTTCAATCAGAAATTTAGAAGCTAAGAATACCTATGCCTCTAACTGAACTAGTGAAGAATGAGTCCTTCAAGACATCTATCCTTGAGGCTTTTGATCCTAAAGCCATCCAAGCCTCCACTAACTATGTAAATCTACAAGATGACCAACCAGCCATTATTCTCAGCCCAATGATTGAAAATTGTGAAGATAGCTCCCGATCATTTTATGTGTCTTTGTCTATTCATGATAAAATCCTTCACAATTGTCGTATGGGCACTAGAGCTAGCCATAATCTAATGCCCAAGGCTATCATGGATAAATTGGGTCTTGACATTACCAAGCCTTATCATGACCTATTTTCCTTTGACTCTAGAAAAGTGAAATGTTTCAGATTAATCAAGGATCTAGCCATCACTTTGTCTTAGCTGCCCATGAAAAGCGTGATGATGGATATTATGGTAACATATGTATTCCCCAAGTTTGGCATGTTGCTTTCCAGGGGTTGGATCAAGAGATTAGGTGGAACATTGTAAAATGATCTGTCCTATGCTACTATCCTAGTTTTGGAGGTGAAAGCAAGAGATTATACAGAGAAGCTCAATTGGATTATATCATCAGTGATGAAAGGAATCCCACCAATCATCCCATCTATGTTGTTCACACTGATTTTGGAGCATGTATTCTTCATATTGAAGAATCTCAGTTGGCCTCTACACAGCTTAAAAAACCAGTGTTCCAGATCATAGAGGAAGTAGGCCCACATATGTAGGACATGTTCTTTGATGGGGCTTTCTCTAAGGAAGCTATAGGAGCAGGTGAAGTCCTTATGTCCCCCACACAAGAATGAATTGATTCATCTTTTATATTAACTTTTCAGGTGAACAAAACCGTCCAAGCAAAACATCCAAGGTTGAGAGCATACAGAGATGAGGTGAAATATAGACCATCTCTGCCTGATAATATCAATGATGGAAAGTTTTTGAAGTAGATGATCAAATCAATAGGATTTTGCAAGTCCTTGATGATTTTGATGATATATACATTGACCAAGAGAAATAAATCTTTGATAGAAAGGTAAAAAGGGTCAATTTTCAGTTTGGTGACTGTTTTCTCAAAAGGGATGCATTAAAGGAAGGAGGGGATGTTTTTGATGGCCCAATCAATGGGAAATTTTTGAAAATTTATTTCATTTAAGGCTTTAAAGCCTTGGTATTGTAAAAATGTTTTTCCAGTTTTTATTTCATGCTAAATAGATTCCATGCCCAATGTAACACTAGGAGGAAGATTTGATCCTATTTTTTACAGGAAAGGCATTGTTCTCTAGTTCTTGAAACCTCACAAGGAGGATTTCATCCCCAAAAGGAGCCATTGTTAACCTTGGAAGAATTTGGCCCAAAAATGGATCCAAAATGCTACTAAAGGCTTCGCAATTCACCTAAGGATCATTTCGAAATCCCAACAGTCGCATGCCAAGAGCCCTTAGAATGGTAGAAAATCACTATTGGGAGTAAAAAACCAAAGAAAAACAGGGAAAAACCATGAATCATAGGCTTACATAGTCAAATAACAACAGCTGATAGATCTGTCCAATCAATGGCCCAAATCTAAGTGAAAATCGCAATTAGAGGATCTGATCGGCATAGGCGGGCAGTGGCAATCGACGCAAGACACTGTCGATTAGCGATCGTTGATTCAACATGGACCATCGATCGCACACATAGATCGATGAACCACGTCACATCAGTGGATCACAATCGAGGAAACCAAGGGGTAGAGCCTTTACACCTTCGTGTGTGCGACGCGATGATGTGGACTTGACGGTTTTCTAAATAGTATTTGATAATATTTGAGGTCCTAAGTAAGTCTGTTTTAAATGCATTTTAATTTATTTCATTATATAATGAAATATAAAGGGGAACTTGGCAGTGCCGATAGTGATCAATCTTGGATCCGAAAGGGTCTAGGAAGTGAAATATATAAAATTTGAAGTCAGGAGGGAGGCTATTTTCATGTATTTCCCATGTTTTTCAAAGTAGTTCAAGGAACAAAGGGAAAAAAGGGACCAGGCCGCCTGCGATGGGCGACAGTGACCCAAAGGAAAAACTTGATAGGAAGATAGGCCATGATTAAGGACTTTTGAAGTCCAAAAGAACTGAGCATTGGCAGGATTTTTACACGATTTTTTTGTTTCTGTTTGCCATTGAAGAGTTCTGGGTTCTGCTTTGTGTTCTGGTGACTGTATTCTGGTAACAATGTTCTGAATGATTAGATTGACTTATGTGATTTGCTTCAGTGAGATGGGTTGTCAATGATTGGTTGATTCAGTTGTGGTTGATTCAGAAAGTGATGATTGAGTTTTAGTGATTGGTTGATGTAGATATATTTGATGGTTGTATTGCAGTTATGATTTTCTGAGTTTCAATGTTATTGATGGGTCCAGTATGAAAATTGGATGAAACGTGGCCTTTAGATTGTGGTGTTGTGTTCCAGGAGTATCTAGTCTAAAAATTCATGAAACGTGGTCCCTGGTGGAAGAGTGGAGTTTTCTGTAGGCTAGCACCTACGTACTAGTAAACATATTGGATAGTACAAGAACTAGGAGGTTGTAGCTCCCTTCCAGTAGTAGTTGGAGAACGAGATAAGGTTGTGGCCTTCTGCGGGTGGGGGCCTATGTACTGGTATGAGTCTGCACCAACACAAGATTATAAATAGATTTTCTTATTATTAAAAGAAGACAGAGATGACAACAGCAGGTGGATTTTACCCACATTGGGTTTCCACCTTATATCTTAGTGTTCATGTGTGTTGCTTATGTGTGATGCTTTATTCCTCTTTTACTGCACGGTCTAATAAATATTTGATATACTGTTTTAATCTCAATACATGATAAATTATCTAAATCAAAAGTTCTCTACATATATGCTAGTTTCTTTAAGTACATTCACATGTACATGCTAGTTCACTTCGTTGAAGTAGCATATGTAAATTTGTTTGGGAAATAAAATTATAGATATGATAATATCGATTCACCCCACTCTCAGTATTATTTCCAACATAGACTCCTGCCTACAGGGTGAAAACCGAAACATGAGCCCTCGACCCAAATGCAGGGATGGCGGGCATTGGATTTCAAGGGCGCGATTGAGGTCGAGGCAGAATGGGACTAGGAAGGGGTCGCAGACAACTAATTTTTTAGAATTGCAGAGGCCCAAGGCACTATGCCTATGATTGCACAAACCCAACAAGAACATCATGTTGGTATTGTACTCAGTTTGATCATGAGGTGGAAGAATGCCCTTCGTTGATAGTGAGGATGAGTGAAAAGGGGGTACTTCAGCCCCCTCCAACTCAAAATTTTCAAATGATGAGGTCTGAGCCACATGAAGAAGACCCGAATGTAAACATGATGCTCAGGAGTAGTATGACCATAGAGATGATCAATGGAAGCGCAGAAGAAAGTGCGTGGGTTCACAAGGCTCCTACAAAGGAACCGGAATTTGACTTAGAAGACGTGAAGGAGACATTCATGGAAGCTAAGAAGAGCTTCATGGAGGCCTCCACTTTAGGTAGTAAGGATCAACTAGAACTAGGGATGGATCCTTCAATGCTCACTACCTTTCTAGAGACATGCATGAAACTATTGCGTGACAACAAGGTAGTCAAAGGACTACAGGAACATGTTACTAGGTGTGCGGGGTTAGGAGAACCATGCATGGTCCGAAAACTTGGAAAGCATGCCTTGTGCACGAGAAGGGAAATGAGGTTGACTACGCAAATCAGTGAGTATGAAATGGATCAGGTAATCCTAGATCTGGGTTCAGATGTGAATGTACTACCAAAGCAAACATGGGAATGCATGGGAAGACTCATGTTACAATGGACCCCTATTTAGTTATGAATGGCGAACCAACAGAAGATTTTTCCCATGGGAAGATTGGAAGGGGTAACGGTCGATATTGAAGGTGCGAGCGTGCAGGTGGATTTTGAAGTGATAGATATTATCAATGACAGTAATCCCTATCTCATGCTACTAGGAATATACTAGGCCACCGATATGAACAGGGTCATAAATCTGAAGAAGCACGAAATGATCTTTGAGAAAAAGTCACTAAGTGTAGTAGTACCGCTAGATCCAGCCGAAGGAGTGCAATACACTGAACGGTGCGCAACAATGATAGTGATAATGATCTTAATTGTATTTACAAGATAACTATGTGAGAACAGGATTGGGTGAATCTTACTTCGGATTCAAAAGAAGACGTAGAACAATGGCAGAATTGGCTGCACATGGTAACAACACTGAATTGCAACTTGATGATTGGATCATTGAGTTGCATGAAAATAGAGGCAAGGGAGCTGTTGAAATATGATGGATTAACGGCGGTGGATGAATTTCTGAGCAAATTTTAAAGCATAGTATGAGAACAACAGCGATCCTATGAAATGGGTGTTGCATTTTGGAAAACCCCAGCTCCGAACGAAAGCCAATCAACAGGGGTGTAACAACTTGCATTCCCACCTTTCCCGATGGGTATAGACATATGCTATATGGGCCTACACAAGCGCACACCACCCCCAAAATTGAGAATCAAAACAAACCATAGTAGTAGGAAAGGCGATGTGTGCTACCAATTCTCCATGATGAAGAATTCGATAGGGTGTGCAAAGTACTGAACTAGGTTCACGAAGCGAGACAGACTGATTGGGACCTATGCGTGCTAGCGGTTGGATGGGCCTATAGGACCATGTGCAAAACCCTGAATGCGGAGACAATTCTGAAGGAATGGAACATAGTAGAGGCCATAATTTCCAAAGAAAATACAAAAAGGAATCTGCACGTAATGGCTCCCACAGTTGTGACAGTGTGTGATGACCAGGAGGAAGAAATCACACATCTATGCGAGGTCAAACATATAAGGATTTAGGAAGCCATCTGATAAGGGAATCTTAGACTTCATGAACTCAAAAAGGACTGGGTACGATTGAGGAAGAAAAGCATTTTGATGGACATTGAGATCAAGAGGCTGGAAATCGAGATCACACAAGCATGTCTCGTCGATAAACCAAGAATGACAAAAAAAGATACCGATAATAATACCACTACATTAGAAGATTGTTGCCAATAATTTATGACTCTTCTACCATGGCTATGACCACACCTCACCAAGCACAGTAACCAAGGGAGCACACTATATATAGTAGAACGCGCAGTGCTGGCTGTAGTGAAGGCGATTGAGGAATTTCCACGAACTATGCCGAAAGGTGAATTGAAGTCTCACATAGGTGGTATGACCACCTAATTAGTCATAGGAAGCATAGTCTCAGCACTCCAGGAAATTGAAAGAGAGCATGGGACTATAAAAGAGTCTATATGGGAGCTGCACGATGAGGGAGGTGCATGTAGAATCAACATGTCACAATGGTCGCAACCACACACGGGAGAGTGTGCTGCCATGCGGGTAGTCTGGGAAGTGACCATTGGTGTCACTATTCATGACAGGATGTCTAATTTAAGGCAAAAGGGAGCAGGTGATGGGAATTTAAGACACAAATTCAGGGCAAGATTTGGGGCAATCTACTACTAAGAAAGCATTGATGGCTTAGAATTGGGGGGAACTGTCAAATTTGAATTCAAAAGGTGCTATAAAACTCCAGGGGATAACCATGAGACAAAACTTGCTCATTTGAGATTTAAATAGTTGATTAGAGCATAGAGTGTTGAGCACTGAGCAAGATTCGAGCCCCAAAGTTTGCAAACGACCATAGATAGCTCAAACAGGATGATGACTACCAGGAGAGGTTTGGGCTCTACAAAAGGAACCATCGACGAGGCCGCACAGAACCCCAATGTACATGATGTTCTCGGAGACACTAGGTTCATGCCGAAAATCCTGAAATAGCCCCAAACACTGAGGCCCAAAAAAGATAAGTAGGCAGTGGGACCAGTTCGCATCTCCTCGAGGAATCCACGTTTGGTAAACTCTCAATGGAAGAAAAGGGTAAGGTTGTCACCATTAAAACAAATGACAAAGAGGAGGACCTACAGGCTCTCATCAATGAGATACAGGAAGTAGAAGACATGGAAGAGGATATCTAGCCAGTGCGCTCTACAACGAAATTGCCTGAGGACGTCCCTCCATGGAAAGGGAAAACTAAGATACTAAAGGACCTAGATGCCACAAAGAACACACTCCAGACCCCGCTCCTCCCCGATGGAATTGTGTTTGAGGGCTCGCACCTAGGTCACGTGCCCATGATGAAGTTTGAAGAATGGGACCTCGTGGATAGCGAAAAGTTCCCACACTTAGAGATAGAGGGCCTCATGAAGCAGAGCACGGAGGGGCCAGTCACAACACTAGAGCTGTGGAAATGGCTGCGTGGTGTGGAGAAGGCCAGATTACTTCATATGCTGTGGATCCCACACTTTCACTGCGTGCCTATCGCTATTTTCATCATCAGGTAGCTGCCTTACTTGGTGCACGATGGCTACTTATCGATGGAGGAGCCTATTCCCATCACTGCGGATCTCATCCACAGAATTTCCCAGCTCCCCTGTAAGGGAAAGGACCACAAGGCCATAGAAGGAAAAAGCAGAGATTTGGCTCTCACGAAGGACATGAAGAAAAAATACAAGCTTGAGAAGAGAAAGAGGGGTTACACAATCAGCAACATCAAAGATGGAGGGGTGTGTGTTGGCTTGATGGGGCTTGACCTAGGTTTGAAAGTGTTTTATCCAAAGAAATCCCACACTACCAGCCCTTTCGGCAACAGTCCGCAGAGCGCGGACTGAAGTCTCACCCAAGGTAGTATGGGAGGGTGCTGGAACTAGGTTTCCGCACCTTAGGGATGTCTTGATGAGGACTGAAAGGGTCGCAAATCGATTTGTTCACTTGTGCTACTCTGCACAGTGATCTGACCTTTGTGAAGCTCGGCGATGCAGTGCTTCTTAGATTCTTATTATTAATGTATTTATTCTAGATCAGATCTAATTCTTAAAGTCTTTAACTCAACATCAATAGTAATAACTAGCACGTGTAACCATAAATCTTACAGATATGCATAAACTCAGTTCATAAGCATAAACATATAGATCTGCAATCAAAGGCACAATAATTCAAAAAACACTTATCTTTATTACTCTTCTATTCAATACAATCAGTTCCGCCCTGAACACTCAGCTACAGGGCTTTGCGCACATGGCTGCAAACTCTACTAGGCCTCTGTGCACTCAGCTGCAGATCCTTCTCTAACCACTACTACCCATGACTTAGACCTATAGACTCAGAGCGAATATTGCCTTCACAAACCCATAATACATCAGACCTTAGCCAAAGGCTACCTTCTATCCTTAAAATCTTACTCTATTTATACCTTCCCATGGTCTGCAGACTATGGGCATGCTGAATTACTTTCTATTATTTTACATTATTTTTGGGTGAACAACCCTTTGACTTGACCCATTACAATTCACGCTCCATGCACTTCACAAAAATTTTACAATATTGTTGCCCTAGATTGTGAGCTTTAAGCCCCAAAACTATTATACCGGGGATCCACTACCCAATAGTGCGCATGTCCACCCAACTCCTAGCCAGGAAGGTAATGAGAAAATGTCACGGCAATGAGGTACCAGTGATACTAGTTGAACTAGCCAAAAAATGTGCAGAGGGGGTCCAATTCAACTCGGCCAAGTTCCTTTGCAAGGAGTTCTTGACCAACTGCAAGGTAGCCTAGGACCAAGGAAAGGCCTTCAACTACATGTGATTTCACTTGTCCATTTTATTGGTAACAAGGTAACTGCCCAAGGAAAATTAGTTCCCTAGCATTGAATAGGACTTACCAGAGGCTGCAAAGTGTGCGTCTCTCCAGGAAACCAAGGACACAAAGTGTATTTGTGAGGCAAATATCTTATGGGTGCTCATGGAGGTGAGCATCTGGATGTGGATCAATAGATGGCCACGCCTATGCCCCACAGTGCACAACAGTCTATGGAGCTTTACAAACTTCAAGGCAGACATGCATCATGTTTTCATCAAGACACGTAAGGATCAAGTGTAGTAATGGATCAAGCTCCCCTTCATCGCCATTGATGATGCAATCTTTTTAGTGTTAGAATCATGGCCCCCGGAGTGGCATGCCCTGAATTTGGTGGAGTTGGATAGAACAACAGCATGGAAAAAGAAGGATGAAGCCAAGTTGCATGTCACAAAGTTCGCTGAGAAAAGGCACAATGAAAAAGTGGTCGCAGAGGTAAGGGTTGTCTGCGAGGCAGCGCAGGAAACAAGGGCCACCACAACAAAGGACGAAGAGGGCTAGGACTTGTCTACAGACGGGAAGCAGAGGACACAAAAGAAGGTTTAGACATGGGCACAACTTCCACCAAGCTGAAAAGGCCATGCGTCACAAAGAGATAGGGTCCACAAAAAAAGGTCAAGGCATCCAAATTGGCCATTGACCCAATCACGTTAACAGAAGGCGACTTCTGCAACATTGGTGATATGGTTTGCGAGGTCGCCAAGGAAGCGATCAAGGAAGCCATGTTAGAGCAACAGATTGTGTTGGGGGCCCTAAGGGCGCAGCTGTAGGAACTACAGGTACGGTCACCATAGGAAGGAATTGTAATCACCTATGGCGCAGCAGGCACATTATGAGCGGAGAAACTACTATGTGCAAAGATGGCCAACACCATAGTGCTACTAGAAGGAGCACTAACAACAAAGAATGAGGATGACAGAGCTACGATGAGTAGGATCAAGGGACTTGGCCTTTATTTGGCTACCCTTCTGCGAGACACATTGTACCAACTACATGATGGCATCATATCAGAGCTCCATGCCAGGGAGGGTCGTGCGATTCAAGTGATGAGTGAGCAAAAGATCAACATCGAATAGCTCAGTGTCCAGCGTGAAAAACTAGTGTCACAGAACTAGTAAATCATGTAGAACATTGATGAAGCATGCCGACGAGTCCCAGAGTTTTCCATTGCCACAGACCTACTAATAGATATGTGGATCGACTATTCGGCAAATGGAGTCTAAAGAGCACGTGAGGAAGCAATGTGAGTACAGCTCGAGCTGAACCTCCAAATTGTTGAGATGTGGTTGAAAGCGTAACCTTCCACTCCTCCGGAAGTTAGATAGCAATGCTTTAGCGCTATTCAAATAGGACTGGAAGAAATTGGATGGTCAGTGCAGGATTGTACCGATATGTTGGACCAAGCCTTTGATGTCCTCGCATCCTTGAAGGAGGACCCAAACATACCGCGCCTTGAAACAGAGGCGCACGAGCTTCAGGAATAGTATGATAATGTAAGGTGAACTACACAGATAGTCATCCTCACTCAACGGCTAGTAAAGATGCAGCAAGCAAGGGCACTGAAAGAGCAGGCAGATGTCACTAGACAGAAAGAGGCACTTCCCAAAGAATGCGTCTAGCCATGGATTGATGAGGCCTTCACCATTATGGCAGATATTGAGGGAAAGCTCACAAAAATGCAAGGACTCTATGCTCTAAGGCAGGTAGCTGATCCTCACAAAGAATCATCTAAAGAGTGCATGTAGTAGATACAGTAAACTGCAGAACAGTGTGTCACAAACCTCCGAGTAGTACGGGACCAATTGGAGGGGCTCCGTGCCAAGATCGCCACACCAACATAGTGACTCGGGACAAGTCACAATGATTGTGTTGGGGGCCTGTTGGGCATGGAATCACCGCACAACATGTTTTGGGGCTCAAAGCCCAAGTTTTGGTCAAAGGTTTTGTAAGACTATGCAAATTGCAGGCGCAGAGAACAAAGTATAGGTTAAGTCATAGGGTTGTCTGCCCTAAAGTATTGTAATGTAATGTAAAGTCATGTCGGCCTACCCATGGTGCATGAACCATGGGATTATATAAATAGAGTGAGGCTCTAAGTTGTAAAGGGAGAGAACAAGAAAGAGAGAAGAATAGGAATGGTTCGAGCATAGAGGGAGAGTTTAAGTGTATTGGGTCTTAGTAGTAAGAAGAGGCTCTATAGCTGAATGCGTAGAGGCCTAGTAGAGTCTACAGTTGAGTGCACGAACCCTGCAGCTGAGTGCTACAGGGTGGTGTCAAGTATATAATCTTGATCGAAGAATAATAAAGAGAAGCTGATTCCTATTTCTGTGTATCTTCTTGTGCATTGTCTTCTTTACATTTATAGTTTTTTATTTATCGCGCTCATTGATATGATTGCTAGATATGATGTAATAATCACTAGTCTTACACAAAGAAGTTAAGTAATCAAGTAATAACAAATTAAATAGCAAGGAACTTGGGTATAATATGTGTTGCACCCTGAGTAGGGCTGCACGGAAGCAACATCATAGGTTGCGAAGGAATAACCAGTGCATGTAGCAACGTGCATGCAAGGTCAAACCGCAGACCTCCAGAAGCTCATTGGACATCCCCAGGGTGTGGAAATGTAGTTCTAGCACCCTCCCATACTACTTCGGGTGAGACCTCAATCCATGCTCCATGGACTGTTTCCAAAAGGGCCAGTAGTACTGGGATTTTCTTGGCTAATCACCTCTGAACTTGGGTCAGGCCCATACAAGCCAACAAGCCTATAACAATATATCAACTCTCAAACTAAAATTGTATAGAAGACAAGTGAATTGTTAACAAAAATCGCTTAGCTTATCCTTCTTTCCTTTATTTATTTGAACCTTCTTCCAGACCCCTATGGATATCTCAATAGGAACAACTACCAACTCTAACACGGTCACCACAGAGGATGTTTTTTTATTAGAATCTAAAATTTTTGATACATGGACTCTCTTTGTTCCCACAAACCCATCATCTTTGCACGCCACAATTATAGTGTGTTCATATGCCTGGATCAATTATGTTTCTTGTACATTTTGCATTGGTTATGCATGTTCATCAAGATTCTAAGTGTTCATAGAATCTTGAATTAGAGGGTCCTCCTTGGCTTCCTTTAATTCATCCTCTAGAAAACTTGGATCAAAAAGCCGCTAGCCTTTTGTTTTCTGTGTTTGCCGCTTTTTCTTTTTCATGGATTTTTTAGCCTATGGATAAGAATCATGCAGATATCTTATTTCGAAGCATGTATGACATCTGAAGGCCATATTTTCATAATCAAAAGTTTGCATCCAAAGGATCAATCTTTTAACATAATGCAGTTGAGTAGACATTTTCTTATGTCTATTCTCCAAAAATGTGAGAAAATGTAAATAATCCTTGCTGCATTCTTTTGTTTTACATTTTTTTAAAGCACCCTAAGTATTTCGAATGTCCTCTAGTACCTTGTGATGCCAAAATGGAAGAGGATGCTTTGGTAACCTTACCCATACTAGCATCTTGTTACCACCATTTTGAAGAATCAAAATCCAAAAATCATGGAGTGTTGAAGAGTCTTTCTCTTCCCCAAAACTAAGGCCCTTCCTATAAGACATTCTCTAGATTTTTGTAGGAAAAAATGTACCACAAGAAAGCCTTCGGAACAAAGATAAATCTTACAATTTTTTTCTCCATGCTATAAAAATCCATCGATATAGTTCCTCCAACATTGGAAAAATCCCATTAAATATGCAAATGATGGCCCTTGATCTAAGAAAATAAAGGAGATGATTTACCTATTTAATGTTTACTTCCAATGCTACCATTGGATATGATTTTCAACAATATACGGTCTTATAATGGATGGAGGTTGGTCCATTAAAATAAGCACCTTTCCATGCTACATCCTTACATGAAGATGAAAAAGCTAGTTCTATGGAACCCACTACAACCTCACGTAGCTTAAGTAATTAAATTGTAGAAGAATTTTGAGATATACTATAGTCTTTCAATTATAAAAGATCGTGCATTTGTTTCACTTCAAATATAAGATGCTACAAGATTATAGGAATCGCTAAGTGCTTCTCCAAGATATGCTTTAGAGTCATCACTTTATCAAGATCATTGACCCAAATCTAGATTGAGTTCCTTTTGAGGGTCCTAACAAAAACCTAAAACCATTCTCCGTGGTTATGATTTTCTATACCATCCATCACTCCCAATAAAGGTAAAAGAGGGGGGTCTCCTTGAGATCTACTCCTATATCCATGGAAAAATGAAATATGTGGAGACAAAACTCATAGAGTGTGTCAAAAACTTAAATACATACAAATATGACCAATAATCTAAGATCGTAGGAGTTTTCCCCTCAGTCTCCCAACCAACAACACATGCAGGAATGTCAGGGGGGGGCATCCATAAAAGCACCACGAAACACCTTGATATGGGAGTCCCAACCACAGATGTAATTGCTCAACCCTATCACCTCAAGGGCCTTTTTATGATTTAAAAAAAAAAGGGAAAACCCTAAACAACCAAAACCCTAACCTTAGGAAATGAAATGCCAAGAGTTTGTGGGACCCATTAGCATTAGTTGGACAACCAACTTCCTTTTTTCATAACTTGGTCATATAATCTTCATTTGGAAAGTATGATACATTGTTAGAAATATCTCTCCAAGTACTACAATATTTGTGGCAGGCCCATAAATTGTGTATCTCAAAATAACCCCATTTAGGGAGTCAAAATGACACTAGAAGGCTAGGACCTCAAAAAATGCTAAAAATAGTAAATTGTGCTATAATTAAGGAAACTGATGAAACCAGCTAAACATCTAGGTGGACTATGTAGTTGACCACCAATATCTAGATAGATCAGTCCTCCCCCCTTAGGAATCAATGGTCCCTATTGCAAGCAAAGCCTCCATGAGGTTAGGGAATTTATGTTGAACCTAGTCCTTGGTGAGCCACTTGCCCTGGTGAAGGAGTCAGCCTTCTTTGACAACTTGGTATAGCTGGATCTTCTACTCGTTAGTGTTCTTGATTTGTGTGTCCATGATCCTATCAGTGGTAGCCTATTCGACACAACTTGGGTTGAACTATGTTGGTGTCAACTACGCAACAATGTCTTATGTGTCCAATAATGGGGGAATGTATGGTAGCAACCGGTCCACATTTAATTATGGGTACATGACAAAGAATGGTTGAATGCTAGATTGAAATCATTGTCTCCTACAACATTAGTGATGGTGTAAGGCCCATACTAGAGCTAGTAAATCTTCCTTTGGGCACCAGCGAGGTGCTCCTTCTACAAATGTAACCAAAATTTGTCGCCCATCTAGAACTTGTGTGGCACCAGATGTTGATCATGACGTTGTTTGTACTTAGCATTGGCTATGTCTAATATGTCATAGACCTACTGGTGGATGTGTTGAATGCATTTAATGAAGTTGTTATCTTTGTCACCATTGAACTGGACATGAATTGAATCAGCTTGAGTATCTGCAAGTGGTATGGCAACATCAAAGGGACAAAGTATTTGGAATCGTAACCCCACTTGAAAGTGGCTATGGCCAATTGAAATGTGGAGTGATTTATTGTAGTTGTGTTGGACGTAGGGGAGGCTTTCATTCCATGTGCATGGATGCTTCACATTGTACATTCATGGGATGTGCATGACCATCATGTTGATGACCTTTATTTGGCCATTAGTTTGGGGGTGGAAGGTTGTGGACTTAATGAGCTTGGTATCCAACAATGACCAAAGCCTTGACCAGAATCTACATAGGAACCTTCTTTCCCAATCTAATATAGTGGAATGTGGGATCCAAAAGTGTACCCATACTCGTTCAAAGAAGAGTTTGGCAATGGATTTTGTCTGGGTGCTCTTCTTACAGGCCACCAAAATGGCCATCGTAGAGAATCTGTCAAGGACAATGAAAACATAGTGATTGCCATGATGTCTAGAAGGAAGGACTGACATATAATCCATGGAGATGGGTTCCCAGGGCCAGCTAGGAATAGATAGATGACCATAGAGACCCTAATTCTTAATTGCAGGTTAGAAAATGACACAGGTAATGTAAGATCTCATGTACTTCCCAACATCCTATAAAATCTTCGGCCAATAAAAATACTTATGCAATACTAACACTATTTTTTCTACCCTAGAATATCTAGTGACCCGACTGTAGTGTGCCTCGAAAATCATCTTGGCATGCTTGCTTGAAGGAACACAAAGGTATCTTAGGTGGCATAAAAACAAATCCTAGACGTGAAAGTCTAGAAGTTGCTTTACTTCCATGAGCATCTGGTATGTGGCTTCAAATTCTAGATCACTCTTATAAATACGTGACCATCTCGAAGTCTTGTGTCCACAAGAGTCGAGCACAGTGGTTAGCACCATAACTGGTGGTTGGTTGAGGAAGTTTGCAACATTATTGGTGTTTCCCTTCTTGTACTTAATGTTCATACAAAATTTTTATAGATATAAGGACCATTTCTAATGGTGATTGTTCTAAAACATTCCTTATATTTGTATGAATTGCAAGGGTCGATGGTCTATGTGGATGATTGTTTCCTTCCCTAGAATGTAATGCTTCCATTTTTGACGGTCCTACGCAATGGAATATATCTCTTTGTCATACATGGGATACTATCAGACGATATTGAAAGTGCCTCACTATGATATGCTTTTGTACACCCCTATGTTTGGTCCCTATACTACTAGTGTAACCCCTTATTGTTATTAGTGCAACCCAATTATTATATTATTGTGCCCATATATTCCCCATGTTATTATTATGCCCCATAGAAGCTCACTATTGTTATTGTTGTACCCATACAATATTATTTTTATGTAGGCTTTGATTGTATTTGGGCCCCTTAGACTCCTATATATAGAAAGGAGGTCTTGTCATTTGTATCATCCAAGAATCGTTCATTTGTGTAATTTAAAGGAGGTTTTCCCCTCGAAGAGGTTGATTTTTAAGTCGTTCAACTATCTTTTCTATCTTTTTGTGAGCTCGTTTAATAACATTTGGTATCAGAGCTTTGGATTCTAGGGTTTCTCTGCTCCAAATAGGTCGTTGTGGAATTTTTGATATAATGTTTTTTCTACAAAGTTTCAAAAGCTAAAAAAAAACCATTTGAGCCAAAATCGTTTTTAACCTCAAGTTCGAATTTCATATCTTGTTCCTCTATATTTTCAGAGATATGATCTAAGGAAGTTAGGGTTTTTGCAAGCTCCCAAATTCCATCGCAAACAGGTCATCGTGGAATTTTCACTATAATTTTTTTCTATGAAGTTTCAGTCTCTAAAATTAAAACCCATTTGAGAACATATCTTGATGCAAATTGGACCCAAATTTCATATCTTGTTTCTCTATAGTTTTGGAGATATAGTCCAAGACACTTAGGGTTTTTTCATGCACCCAAATTACATCCCAAATAGGTGACCTAGGGAAAATCCTCATAATGTTCTCTTTGAGAATCATATTGAAATTTCGTAAAATGTTACAGAAAGAGGATGGCCCGTAGTTTTATTTTTATCTATTTCAGGTCCTAAGATTGAAATAATGACACGTGGAACTTCGTACAAGTTCGCTCTATGGAACACATCTATAATCTTATCGTCATGGAGATGTAGAATAACTCTTCCTTGGAGAATGAAATATTGATCAAACATGGGGGGTTGGAAAGAGGACTCAGAGGGCTACTATAGAATGCAATTTTAGACCTTGGAAATCTGAAATTGTAGAGATACAATAGATTCAATATCAAGCTCCTACAAAGTGAAAAAAGGTGTGTAGTTTTTTTAAAGTTTTGCATAAGTTTGGTTGAAAAATTAGTTTGAAGGAATTCAAAGGGCATATTAAAGGTAATATGGATGGTATAGAAGAAAATATTAAAGGAAAAATGGAATATTTGAAGACATATTTGATAAAGTTGCTACAATAAATGCTTACTAATGGCGAAAGGGTATTAAAGGAAACTCATGATGAGAACAAAAGAAATGTTAATCATGATTTCATAGACTCTAATGTTGGATTGAAGACCCACCATGTTCCAAAGATTGATATGAGTAATTTTGATGGAAAGGATCCCTGTAACATGGATACTACATATGGAGCAATATTTCTATCTCCATAATGTGCAAAATGCACAAAAGGTACGCATTGCAACTTTATATTTGGAACCAAATCAGTTTGTATGGTATCAACGACTTTGCTCTCATAAGATATTTGTCACTTGGGTAACTTTTATGGAAGAAATGATAGAAAATTATGAGGATACAAAAATCAACACCCTTTTTAACCAATTGATAAATCTCAAGCAAAAGGGTTCAATGATGGAGCACATTGAGGACTTCCAAAAATTGAAGATAAGGGTAAAAGATATTCCAGAGGAGCATAGGATTGATGTGTTCATAGATACTTTAAAGGATAACATGCAACATGAGGTTCACCTTTGGGAACCTAATTCATTGAAGAAGGAATTTAGGTTGGCAAGAAAATGGAAAGAAAAATTATGGCAACAAGGAAGCCTCCCACTCACAATTATAAACATGGAAGTGTTGTTTCTCCTAACCTTTCACCACCAACAAGGTTGACACCACAAAAATTTGGAAGAAAAAATAGCAAAAGGGTTTTGTTACAATTGTGATAGAAAATACATGAAAGGTCATAAGTGTATTGAGAAGAAATTAATTTACATATATGGGGAAGAGGAGCAAGAAAAGAACAAGAAACATCAAAAGAAGATGGTATACACCAGGAACCAATCCTAGAGAAAGAAGAAATGAATCTGACCATATCTTGTAATGCATTGACAAGAATTACCACTCCTTAAACTCTCAATATAGAAGGGCATATCAAAAAGAAAAAGGTAATAGTGTTGATTGATTCAGGTAGTACCCATAATTTTATTCATTGTAAGATAGCCAAGGAATTGAATTGCTTCCTATATCCAACACTAGAGTTTCAAGTAATGGATGCGAATGCAGGAACCATAAATTTCTTTAGAAAGTGCCATAATATCAAGCTATTCATGGGAGAATATGTCTTGAATAGTCCAATTCTTTCCATTCCAATGGGTGGTGTAGATGTTGTACTAGGAGTCAAATGGATACAATCCTTCGGTAAGATAACTTTTAATTTTCAAGAACTTTTCTTGAATTTTTTGGGAAGTAAAGGAAGTTAAATGGTATCGAAGGGAAACCGGAAAAGATAATAAGCTCTAACAGCATGACAAATATTCTAAAGAAAGAACACGGGGTCTAATTGCACAATTATGTTCACTAGAGGTTCGCACATCGAAATCATCTATTTCTCCATATTTGCAAAACGTTTTGGACAATCATTCCAAGGTATTTGAGACTCGCAAAGGGCTCCCACCTATTCATGATCATGATCATGCTATTCATTTGATTCTAGGAAGTGTTACCCAAAATATTACGCCTTACAGATATCCATATGCCCAAAAGAGTGAAATTGAATGTATGGTTACAAAAATGCTAGAGCTTGATATAATTCAACCTAGTCAAATTTATTTATTTGCTCTAGTGGTATTGGTACACAAGAAGGATGGATCATGGTGCATGTTTTTGATTATAGGGAGCTCAAAAATTTTACTATTAAAGATAAATTTCCCATTCCTGTCATTGATGAATTATTGGATGAATTACATGGAGCAATTTACTTCACTAAGTTGGATCTTCATTCAGGATATCATCAAATCAGAATTAACACTGAACACAACCGAAAAGAAACATTTAGAACTCATGAGGGTCATTATGAATTACTGGTCATGCCTTCTGGCCTTACCAATGCACCTTCTATATTTCAAAGTTTGATGAATTCCACTTTCAAACTCTTCCTTAGACAATTTGTGTTAGTATTTTTTGATGATATACTAATCTACAACAAGTCTTGGAAGGATCATGTTAAACATATTGACAAGGTACTCTAACTATTGGAGGAGAAACAATTATATGCAAAAAGATCCAAATGTTTCTTTTGAGTAAAAAAGGTGGAATATTTGGGTACTCATTTAGCTCATAGCTCATCTTATCATCCTTATTTTGATGGGAAAACTGAGATAGTGAACAAATATTTGGAAAGATATCTTCGTTGCTTTGTATATGATAAAAAAACACAATAGATCAAGTGGTTGCCTCTGGTTGAATGGTGGTATAACACTACCTTCCATACTGCAACAAAAATGACCCCATTTATGGCACTTTATGGATATCATCCACTGTCCATCACATCATCTTTAAAAGAAAATTCTAAGGTTCAAGTAGTGGAAGATCACATCAAGCATCAGCAATAAGTTCTCAAACTCTTAAAGGATATCCTCACTTTGGTGTAGAATAGAATGAAACAACAGGAAGATCAACATTGCAGTGAAAGAAGTTTTGATGTAAGATAACTCAGTATTTCTACAACTACAACCATACAAAAAAAATTCCCTTAAGCAAGCTAAGAAGGATAATAAATTATCAGCAAAGTATTATGGTCCATACAAGGTGTTACAAAAGATTGGTACTATGACATACAAATTGGAGCTTCCTGAATCTTCCCAAGTGCACCTAGTTTTCATGTTTCATGCTTAAAGAAGGTTATAGGTGAGAAGATCCTAGTTTAAAAAATATTGCCAAAACTTGATGAGGAAGGAAAAATCATATTGGAACTAGAAGCAGTCACAAAAATAAGAAATTGAGAGCTACGTAATCAATTAATTTTAGAGTATCTCATCAAGTGGAAGAACTTACCCAATGAAGGTTCCACATGGGAGGATGAGAATTTTATACAGAAGCATCCAGAACTACTCAAGCATTGAGGACAACACTTTTTGAAGGAGAGGGGCATGTTAGGTCCCTATAATACTAGTGTAACCCCTTATTGTTATTAGTGCAACTACCTTTGTATTATTGTGCCCATATTGTCCCCATGTTGTTACTATTATGTCCCATAGAAGCCCACTATTTTTATTGTTGTACCCCTGCAATATTATTGTTATGTAGACTTTGATTGTATTGGGACCCCTTAGACCCCTTAGACTCCTATATATAGAAATGAGACCTTGTCATTTGTATCATCCAAGAATTGTTCATTGTTCATTTGTGTAATGTAAAGGAGGTTTCCCCCTCGAAGAGGCTAATTTTTAAGTCTTTGATCTATGTTTTTTATCTTTTTCTGAGCTAGTTTCATAACACCCTACTAGGTAAGACCTACACCAATAGCATAGTTGGAGGGATTTGTCTCAATTTCAAATAGTTGATACAGGTCTATTAATGTGAGAACTAGTTCAAAGCAGAGGAGATGCTTCAAATTGTCAAAATCCTTTTATTGGGATTCATACCAAAAGAACTTTGCTCTCGCTCCACCCTTAGTGACTTGACTCAAAGGAAAAGTGATATGAGAGAATCCCAACATGACCTTGCAATAAAATTGGCAAGACCCAGAAAGTTGCAGAGCTCTATTAGAGTAGTTAGGGTTGGTGAGTCCCGAATAGCTTGTATCTTGGCTAGGTCCATATGCACACCCCACTCATCAATGATGTACCCTAGATATTGAACATGGGTCATACGAAAAGTGCATTTCTCCAAATTGGCACACAATTTCTATTATTGCAGGGTTTGGAGGACCTATTGAATATGTTGTAGGTTCTCTTTCCAACTCTAGATGAAGATCATAATTTCATCCAAATATACTACCATGAACGAGTTGGTGAAGGGCTTCAACATGATGTCCAATAGCATCATGAAGGTTGCAAGGGTAGTCATTAACCCAATAGGTATGACCATCCATTCGAAAAGGCCCTCCTTGGATTCGAATTAAGTCTTCCACACATCAAAGGGTTCGATTGGTATGTGGTGATACCTAGACTTCAAGTAAATCTTGCTGAAATATTTGGCCCCCTTGAGTTAGTCCAGAAGGTCATCAATCCATTGGATTGGATACCTGTTTTAGACAATAATCTTATTGAGCACCCAAGGGTCAATATAAATCCTCTAGGTTTCATACTTGTTTTGTACCATCATAATCATGCTCCCACAAGGTGATGAACTTGGCCTAATGTGCCCTTTCTACAACAACTCCTTTATTTTCCTCTTGATTTCATATTTCTCTAGAACATAGCATCGGTAGATTGGTCCATTGGGTAGAGGCATGCCTGGGGCCATATCAATGGAGTGCTTGACCTAACAACGTAGGGGCACCCCTGTGGGTGAGGTGAAGATGTCCATGTACTCCTTTATTACCTTGTTCATATGTTACTTACATGTAGAGGAGCCCTGCCTAGAGGCTGTAGATGTTGACCCAATCTTTCTCTTGCTCTAAGGAATAATCATGAAGAAGACAAATTTCCTAGTCTGGGAAATTATCTTATTGCATTATTTAGTAGATATCAAAGAAAAGGTGGTAGGCAACACTACATTTGATATCTTGTACAATTTTTGACCCAAAGAAATAATAACAAAACAAGGTTTCGGTTCATATACAACATGGTGCTTCCATAGGTATGGATGACCTAATAAAACAACATAGAATTCATGAGGAGAAACATTACATAATACCTCATCTACAAAGGGATTGATGCTATAAACAAGTCACCACTACTAGCTGACACAAAGATCTCATCCCCGGTGGAGCCACCTGATGGTGTACCATTGTGGGTGTGAAATTGTTGGAAGCTTGAATCTCTTAATGACCTTGGCTGAGATCAGATTCTTTTGGCTCCCACTATTAACAATGAATTTCATTGATGAACCCTTTACCCACATCTGTGAGTGGAAGAGACGCTCTCCCTCCTCTAGATCCTCAGGTTCCACCTTTTGGAGCTTATTGGTGGCTACCATCGCAGTGAGTTTTGCGTCAATGATCTAATTCTACTTGTTTGTTCCCTTGTTGGGTTCTAGTTTAGAATCAAAGCATGCATCCATCTCTGAGTATTTTTGTTTAGTCACCAGCACCTAATTTACACAGCATTCATTTATGTTGTGAGTGGGAGTTTTATGGAACTCACACCACTTTTTGGTGTCTTTCTTTTCCTTCCCATTATTCTTGGCTTGCGGCTTCAAGGAGTTGTCCTGTCGGGTCGCACCTTGGTTTTGCCCTTTGCTTTGTGGCTTGTTGGTGCCTTTGCTCTACTTTGGGTTGGAAAATCTAAAGTATTTCTTCATCTTCTTAAATGTTTTCTTAACCTTGGCAGTGTATCAGTACGTTGCACCAACCAAGGAGATGTCCAGGGACTCCATTTACTCATGAATGTATTTGCGCAAACAACCACAATAATTGAGAACCAAATGTTTCTCATGATATTTGATACCCAAATTTTTGCACAAGGTATGGAAAATTTTCGTCAACACTTGCACATCTTGATCCTTTTTCTCCCACAACATAGTCTATTGTATGTATTTTTCTGCATAGGTCTCGACAGGGTAATATTATTCCTTGATGGCATCTCAGAACGTTTTCCATATGGGTGCATCTAAAAATAATGAGGGTTCCATCTCATCGCTTTGTTCATAGTAGGTTTCCCAAGCAGTCCTTTTGACATGGGGGGCGGCTTTGATGAGTGCAAAAGTAATCAGTTCCCTATTGGAAAAATCATGAACCAAAAAATATCCTTCCAATAGATCTAACCATTTATCTATGACATATGCATCTATCTGGCCTTCAAATACGGGAATGTCAATGTTGACTTGTAAACCTTAAAGGGAGTGGCACCTCTTAAGTGCTTGTTGGAAGATGCATTGTCTATGGTCATCCATCGAAGGATCTAGGTAAATCTGTCTATCACCACATTCCTTTGTCACTCGAGGGATTCTTCGAGCAATATTTTGAAAGGCTCTCCTACTCCCTCATATTTATTTTATTCCTCCATGGGACGTCATTATGGTTAGTGAGGTTGGTCTTGCAAAGGTTCAAACAGTTCAATCCCTCACTCCTTTTACCTTGACCTTGTTGGGGAAAAACACAAAAAAACAAAGAAAGAACAAACCGCTCTAATACCACTAATCCAAATTTATGGGGGAATCAAATGAAATAAAGATATCAACAAAACACAATGAAATAGTGAAAAGAAAACTTCAATTCATTAATAACAAAGTATTGAAAAAATGTTACAAGCAGAATGGAAATAAACTAGCTCAAGGTAGCTTATCTTTGAAAAGCGATGTGGCAGCTACATGCCTCTAAACTGTGTTACAATGAGGCTCAAGGGAATTTTTTTTATTGAAAAACAAAGGAAAAACCCTAAACAACCAAAATATTAACCCTAAGAGATGGAATGCCAGTAGTTTGTGGGCCTCGTTATGGTTAGTTGGATAGCCAACTTCCTGGGGTTGTAACTTCCTCATATGATCTATGTTTGGCCTGTACGATACCTTGTTAGAAATATATCTCCCAATACTACAATATTTGGAGCCCCTGCCTATGGCCTTGGGCTTTCTACAGACCTCAACAAAACATTTTTTGTTGGGTCAAAACAACTCCAGAAGTTCAGGACCCGAAAAACTGCTAAAAATAGTAAATTGTGTTATAATCAAGGAAACTGATGAAACTAGTTGGAGGTTTAGGTGGAATAGGTGAGTGTTCATTAATATCCACCTAGATCAGAGCAAGAGTAAGACCATGGGGACAATGGATGCCAGTGATGACCAACTTCCAATATTCCTTGATGGCAAACAAGGTGACATGCATGTGCTTTATGTTTCGCCTTAGCTTTTCTCTCACTCTTCCTTGATCATAGTTCATGATCCTCACCTTGAGAGCCCATGATTGAACCAAGGCAAAGAGATCAATGTCTGAGCATAAATGGTTGTGGGATCTCTTGAGAATGATGATTTTTACATGGGGGTTCTTGTTTAGTGCCGACAAAATTCAAGGGAACTCTATATAGAAATGGATGTTGAGGGTTTTCAAATCCTCCATGGTGACCTTCTTTCATGTGTGTGTGTGTGTGTGTGTCTATATAATATATATATATATATAGCGAGAGAGAGAGAGAGAGAGATAGATATAGATAGACACACACACACACACAAATGAAGAGATGGTCATCATGAAGATATATATATATATATATATATATATATATAATATATATATATATATATATATATCCAATTTTAAAGATCAACGACCAAGCCAGACACCAAATTGGTGTATGAGAATCCCATTGTTATGGCACAAAGGGACCCACTATGAAGGCATCATACTCTTACCCCCCAGGAGGAACACATACTCTTAACCATTAGGCCCACCATAAACACTCACATATATATATCATTTTAAAAGTATTTTTTTAAATCAAAAATACAATTTCATAATTATGTATAATTTTAATATATATATATTTTAATATTATTATTAATTTTTTTTTTAATGGTGATTTTTTTTCCTTTTGAAAATACAAAATACACATTTAATGATGTATGTTTAAGTATTTCAGCTATAAAATTAATTAGGCCGATAAGGATAATCTTGTCTATTTTTGGAATAAGGTTTCTAGGAATTTAATTTAATTATCAGTAATTATTAAGTGGATGGTAGGATTTAGCCTCCATGGAATATTTTAGAATATTTGTGCCATAATTTTAGAATAGTTCTTTTATAATTTTAATTTTTAACTTATTAATAATTGTTAGCTATATGGTAGGGATTTATCCTCAATGGAATATTCTATAATATTTAGAGTAGCATTAACAAATCAAAGGTTGATATTTATGACTAATTAAAATAAAATATCATATAAACAAAGGAAGGAGACAAAGGGTTGCACCCATGCCTGCAGTGTATCCTGACTTAGCTACAACACAATTTTTTACTCCCTCAGCCTACATTGGTCTTAGGGAAAAAAATTGAACTCCAGGGCCCTCAAAAATACCTAAAACTTGCATGAAATCATAAAATTGGACTATCAACAGGGGTTTGGAAGTGCAGACAGGCTATGAGTAGATGAAGAGAAAAAGGATGGAACATGGCTAGTGTTTACATCCAAGGACTACACCTGAAAGTCCTGCAATCCTTAGAAGATGGGAAGGCAGGAGATCGGGCTTGGGGGTAGGGAATAATGGCATGGCAATGGCACACACAACAACAAGGTCGAAGGAAACAACAAAGGTTAGACCTGAAAGAGAAATGAGTGGTATGCCAAGGGGGGCGAGATCCCCTCCTACTAAAATGTCATTACAGGTGAGACAAGCAACCAGGGATAAGCTGGTGGAAATAAAAAACAAGGAAAGGGTCTACCTGTAATGGAAGCGAAATGGAAAGCTGGATTGGAAGGAAAATCTCTACCTAGAGCCTCCAAAAAGCCTAGGTTTGTAATACCCAATAACAAGCTGGAGGATTACAAAGGATACATGAAGCATCATGCTTTGATGTGTAAGTTCATAGGGGCATGGCCAACAGAGAAAGAAGTAACAAAGTAGATTCAACAAAGATGGTAGCCAAAGGGGCACATTGATCTTAAACTGGGGTTGAAAGGGTTCTTCTAGGTTATTTTCTCTAATCTAGAAGATAAAGAGATGATATTTGAAGTTGGACCCTTTTTCTTTAGCAATGTAGGACTGTTTATGAGACACTGGGAGGAGTGTTATAACCTGGATCAAGAAAAGATGTCAGCGACACCTATATGGGTTTGCCTCTTCGGCCTCCCAATGGACTTTTGGGACCCTGAAATTCTAGGAGGTATAGGAAACTCAATCGGCACCTTCGTCAAAGTAGCAAACACAATGAGAAAAGGTAGGTATACCTCTTATGCAAGAATTTTTGTTTACATGAATATTATGGAGCCATTACCAGATTGCATAGAAGTTGAATACCATGATGAGGTTTGGCAACAAGCCCTAGACTACGAGAATATCCCATTTAGATGTTGGAGATTCCATGAATGCGGGCACTTGTATTGAACCTTCCCACTAAACAAACTAGACAACCCTACGCAAGGAAAGAAGACAAGTGAGGAAACTTGAAAAGAGGATGAAGATGACTTCAAGGAAGTTCATAGAAGAAGAAGAAATTAGAAACGAGGAGGGTCATAAAATACTCAACAAAATGAGATAGAGCAATAACACATCAACAAGTATGGTACCCTCCAATCAGAGGAGGTGGGGGAGATGAATGAGGAAGTCAACAAGGAAAAGACACATACCCAACATAAGGAAAAAGAGGGAAGGAAAGCAAAGAGACATGAAGAAAAGAAACAAGAAGGGGAGGGGAATAACATGCAAATGGTGGAACATAACCAAATGGAGATTGATACCTAGAAGGAAGATTACAATGGGGAGGAGCAAGTGATGAAATGATTGTTACAGGAATGGACACACCTAGATGAATGCCTCATCCCAGAGGATAAAAAACAACTATATAAAGAAACCTTTTAGCAATACAAGCTAAAACAAGGAACGACTCTAATAGTTCAACCAGAAAACCTAGGGTCCTAAGGGGGACAAGGAAAAAGGGGAAAGAAAAGGGGAATAAGACCCATCAATGAGTCCATATAGATGGTAGGGGAACTATTAGTAAACTCAAGAAGAGTGGTTCCATTATCAGAGGTATTCCAACAACCCCCCAAACTATTAAAATGATCATCAGAAATTGGATTATTAGAGGACTAAATAGCAGGGGCAAATAGAGATACCTCAAAGAGGGATTGAAAAGGGATAGACCCAGTATTATGTTCTTACAGGAAATGAAAATTAGTGAAAAAAGTTAAGAGAGATTCTGGAAAACCACCAACCCTAGTACCAAGTCATAGGACAAGATGTAACTGGCAGCGTGGGAGGACTAGCCATAATTTGCAACCCAAGATAAATATGGTTCGAGGATTGGGTTAGTATGACACAAATCCTCTCTAGGAGATTTAGGGTCATTGGTTCCAATGAATGGTTACTTCTCACTGGAGTATATGGCCCACAAATACCAAGGGAAATGAGGGCATTTCTTCAAAATCTAGGAAAAATGAGAAGCTTATACCCAGATGACCTATGGATGGCAAGAGGGGACTTCAATATGATCACCTATCTAGCAGAAAAAAGAGGGGGCATGAGGGGAATGGAAATGGATAGGGAACTCTTTGGGGACACTATAGTAGAAAAAAGACTAGTTGACATCCAAACAATAAATGGGATACACACTTGGAACAATAGAAGAAGGGGGAGTCAACATATTGCATCTAGACTAGATCGATTCTTGATATCAGAACAAAAAATGAGTAGGGACATCTACATCGAAGCTTCGATTCTCCCCAGGATGGGCTCAAACCACTAGCCGATCAGGATGGAAGTGGACTTGAAAGCTATCCCAAAAGACAACCCCTTCGGGTTTGAATCTTTTTGGCTTAGACATTCTGACCTCATCAAAAAAATCGAGTTATGGTGGATGCGGAGTGAACAAATGGGGAGGAAATGCATGTAGATGTTCCAACTAAAAATCAAAGAGATTAAAAAAAATAAAGCAATGGAACAAGGAGGAATTCGGCCACATTATGAAGGACCAACAACAATTAAACCAAAAAATGAAAGAAGTACAACAAAACATAATCTAGGAAGGGCGATCAGAGGAGACAACAACAGAAGAGGGAAGGATTATATGTCAATTAAAGGAAAGGTGAAAGCAATAGGAGAGTCTGTGGAGACAGAAATCGAGAGTGAATTGGCTAAGAGAAGGATAGAGGAGCACCAGGTTCTTCCATAAGGCCATGATTCGACATCGGAAAAACAACATAATATTTTCACTCAAAAATGACAAGGGGAATCGTAGAACACAACATGAAGAGATGGAGGGAATCCTCGTAAAGCACTTCCAGGATCTCCTAACATAACCTCAAGAGGATAGCAAGGAAGCAATGCAAATAATCTCCCAACACATTCCCCAGAAGGTCACTCAAGAATAGAACCTAGCCGTGGTGAGAGCAACAACACTGGAGGAAGTGGAAGAAATTGTCAAGGGAATGAAAAAGAATAAGGCCCCAAGCACTGACAAATTCACAGCTGAATTCTTCCAAGCCACGTGGCCATTCATGGGAGCTGACATCTTGGAGGTGGTGGAGGAGTCAAGACAAAATCAAAAGGTATGTCCTGGCCTTAACTCCACTTTCATTACTCTCATCCCTAAAACTTCAAAAATAGAGTACCCTCAGGGACTTAGACCCATTTCCCTGTGCAATGTTATCTATAAAATAATAGCTACTCTAATATCCAAAAGAATTAAATTGCTTCTCCCAACCATTATATCCCCAAAACAAACATGCTTTGTAGAAGGAAGGCAAATCCTAGATGGACTGGTCATCTCCAAAGAGGTGGTGGACTCCCTTAAGGCCAAGAAAGCTATAGGCATGATGGTGAAGCTAGATCTCTCCAAGGCATATGATAGATTAAGTTGGGAATATCTAAGGAATATTCTCACAGCATATGGCTTTAATCATAGATGGATAAAATGGATCAACACTATGATATCCACCCCTGCTTTTTCTATCCTTCTAAATGGAACCCCCACTAGTACCTTCAACTCCACTCGAGGGCTAGGACAAGGGTATCCCTTGTCTTCTTTCTTGTTTATCATAGTGACAGAAGGTTTGGGGAGATACATCAAGAAGGAAGCCCATGCGTCTAGAATCAAGGGCCTAAGGGTATGGGGGAATGACATGGCACTCACTCATCAAAATTTTGTGGATGACATTATGCTATTTTGCAAAGTCCCTCTTAAAGAAGCCCAAAGAATAAAAGAAATTCTGAATACCTTCATGCAAGCCTCTGGCACCCAAATCAACAAGCAAACATCCTATATCGTCTTTTTCAACACCCCAGGGAATGTGAAATCCTATTTGGCCAAGATCATAGAATTCAGCACAAGTAACCTCCCCACGAAGTACCTGGGGATGCCACTGGGGAAAACCCCCTAAAATTAGTAGGATGGCAACAAAATATCCAAAATATCCATGGAAGATTGGCAAATTGGGCCTTCCAATCCCTAAATATTGTAGGCAGAATAGTCCTAGTAAAATTAGTGCTACAATCAATTCCAATCTATCAGTTGTTTGGTATGTTAGCCCTGAAATGGGCATGCACCAAAATGGTGGACATCTTCAAAAAATTTGTATGGGGAGGGACACAACAGAAGAAAAATTGGGCTCTGTTGTCTTGGCAGGGATTGATAAGGAAAAAGATAGAAGGTGGACTCGGCCTATGAGACCCCTACACCCTAAACCAAATCATGGGGGAAAAACATTGGTCGCGATGGTTAGGAGGAGGAGAAGATCTATGGAAACAAATCTAGACAAGAAATTATAACATGCCAGAGAGAACAGAGGAAATCATCCATTATACAGATCCCCCCAAGGGCCCAGCTGTATGGAATTTAGCAAGACAAAACTAGGAGATCATTGCCCAGCATGCCTTCTGGGAAATCTGAAATGGAAGAAAAACAAAATTCTGGGAGGAGCCATGGCAGTAAAGAGGAAAACTGAATGAGAGGAAAGATCTCTGAGACATCTACAGATACACCATAGACAAGAATGTGCACTTTGTAGAGCAATTCTAGAAAGAAGGGTAAGGGACTCGAAACTAGAGAAACTGGAAAAATTAGAAAAAAATAGAAGAATGGGGTCAGGGTATAGCAACAGAGCAAGGGGAAGAGTTTGATAAAGAAATGAATACAACGAAAATAACTATAAGAATGGGTCTGGATATCCTGAGATGGGGTGTTATAGACATTTTTGGGAACTTCAACCCTAATCACAAATGTCCATAAACTGAGGGCTCCTAAGTCCCTAAAAGTGTTGCTTCACTGCCTAAAGGAACAAGGTCAACTGATTACATCATCTCCCAGAAGTTCTCCACTGGAAACTGCTCATAAATGGTCAAAACTGGACCATACTGAAAGCTCAATGTAGGGGTGCGATGCATATCACCTTCCCAATGTACAGGGTGCGATGCATACTTTTTTTCGTCCCTCTGTAGGGTGCGATGGTCAGGAATGGACAAATGGCAGGGACAAAAATGCGAGGTGGAAGATCATGGAATCTTCCAGAAGCTTCCCCTCTGACACTTGCCACTCCATTTTCGACCAGGGATGAGTAAGAGATCATCATTCTCCAATTGGAAGCAGGAACTATCAGAGAGAAGACACTAATTAAGATCCCAAAAGATGACTCACCTCTCTGTAATCATCTATATATGGATCCCTCATCATAGAGATCCAGAGGCTGGAATTTTGTAACTTATAGAGAAGTGTTGTTGGTATTCTGGTGTACATTCACAGTGTTGGCTGATCTAGCTTTGCTTGAGGTGAAGAAGGGCTTCTTTGCTGGAGGATGATGTTGGGTCAGAGCACATGGTTGTAATCTTCTTGCTACTTTTCATCTGAATAAAGTTATTCTTGTTTCCTTCCATATTCTTGTGTACTTGTTTATATATGCTTGTATATGGTTAATGCCCATCTGATCCTGCATTATTTATGAATTTAGATCCTTGTTTCTTGCATAGTAGTATGTTGTTGTGATTCTACAGGTCCTTTTTAAGATGAGCAAACAAAGAAGAAGCAGAAAAACTCTATCAAGAAGGAGAGGAAATCGAGCGCAAGACTAAGGTTGGTCCTCTTGGTTCTCCTCTCATCTACTTTCATAAAAGGAATCAATAGTAGACTTTGATTGTTTGTTTCTAAGATAACCACCCATCTTAGTGGGAATAGCAACATCTGTGTGGACACTATTCCCGTATAACAAAATGGTGACTCCGCTGGGGAGCGACTAGATTACTTGTTAGCCTATCTATCCTTGTTTCTTTTATAAACATACAGATGGAGCCTGAAGTCAAGCTAGCTAGCCTTCGAACTACATTTTTCATACAAATGCAAAGTAGATCAATGTTGCTTTAGTCAATCTCCGTGTTTTGTTTATGAATTAAATAATAGATCTGCAGGCAATGTAATTGCCCTGAGTGGTGGCTCTAGTAACCTCTTAGATCACCCATGTGTTTTACATACACTGATCTTTACTTATTCGGCCTAAAACACCTGAACTAGATTGCAAACTGCGAGTGAAATCTTGTTCAAAGTCTCACATTGTAACCATCGCACCCTACCTTCAAGGTAACTTGTATGCATCGCACTTCCTGAATGGAGTAGGTGCGCTGCATACTGAGTTTACTGTGTAACAGGTGCGATGGTCAGGGAGGATTGATTTTACCCTCCGACTGTGGATTTTTCTCACTGTTTTCAGTCTTGTTCAAGAGTTTTTTGCTGTCTGTAATTAGTGTACTTCTGTGAATACCCCCTTCTCTTGCATTATTCCGCCTCCTTAGTGAAAATAACTATAAACGGTTTTTATGTATTGTGCGTCGTTTTAGTTCTATTTTGCAAAAAGTAGCGTAGTCGAACTGTTGTCTCTAGATCTGAAAGTGTCGTAGTTGTCATTTTCAGTTTTAGAAAGCAATTTCATTGTTTTAGATAGTTGATTATACAGTTACTATTGCATAGGATTTGAATTACTAGTTTTAAAGTGTCGAAAAGCAATTTCCATTTCAAAATCGCTAAGTGTCTCTCTTGCTTTCACTTCATTTTGAAAAAGAATCTTGTTGAGTACAATCACTTTAAAAGTAATTCATTTTTGCGCATAGCTTTCTTAGCATCACTTACACATTAAGAGATCTTAAGACCAATACATGCATGTGCATTTGCATTTTGAATGCTTGGCTTGATTTAGGACTGTGCATATTAGCGTGTGGTTTGTGCTCTGTGAAGTAAAGATGCTTGACTTTCTTCCCTTTAGTAGCTAGGATTTTCATTTATGAAAGAAGATAAAACGTTTGTTTATCATCTTAGACTGCATTTAGGAATTATACATACATCACGTGGTGAACCTGAAAGTCAAACTGTTAAGCAAGATCAACTTAAAATAAATCCAATGAATCTAACAACGCTTTGGAACTTAACGCACAACATCTAGAGGTCTAGGCTAGAGACGTATTTTGGTGTCGTAAAGCCTGGTAACTATTGCTTTCAGTGCTGGTTGGGTGACTCCTCCACTCTAAGACGACAAGTGCCAGTACGGACTTGTGCTCCCACGTACCGGTGCGTATATATTGGGAGACCACAATAGGCTGCATCCTTTATCCTTAGGAAGTCGTGTCTGCCTCCCTATCGATCGTAATGCACGGAACACAGCATTCGGGAAGACTGACTGCCATACCGTAAAAAGTATTATGCAGTTTTATGATTGGTTTGGTAATCCTCTCTGCCTAGATCTCGAGAGAAGTCCATTTTGCTCCTTTTCAGAATCCTTAAAGGAAAAGGTCCTCTGAGCACTAGTCACTTCAAGCTCAATAAAAATTGAAGGCGACTAGATTTATCTTTTTTTTTTTTTCTCGACTCTTTAAAATTGAAAAAACAAGTTGTGTCCAAGCGTCTAAAAATTTATTTTAATCGAAATAACGTCACAAATTCCCCCGTTGATCTTCAGGTTGAGAAAATGGAGTCTACCGACCAAGGATTTCCCCGTGAAGGAAACCATAGTCCCTTCCTATATTGGGGAGATGTTGGTCCACCCCATATGGCCACTTTGTCACTTCCAGGATTGACAATTGGTTTGCCACTCTGGCTCTTCTCTACCTCTATCGTTCAGAATCCTGTAGTTCCTGAACAGTCTAATCAGCAACTAGACGACACTAGAGTTGCCTCCCAACCATCTACTTCATATGATTCTCCTTCTCCTCCTTCCTCTTCGCTTGATAAAGCCGATAAAGCTAAAAGTCAAGTAAATGAGAAGAAGAAGAAGCAGAAAGAGAAAAAGGAAAAGAAGAAAAAGGAACCAAAATCGAAAGGGAGCAACCAAATATCGTCTAGCAAAAATCCACACACCACACAGTGGAAACCTAAATCTCATTGTGCCATTTGCAATGGAGACCACTTGTTATATACCTAGGGGGGGTAATATGGGGTATCGAGGGAGGTACCCAAGGTAATAATGTAATAATGGGATGGGCCATAGTAATAAATAAGGTGGTTAACCCATGTCATGTAAGGGACCACAAGTAGTTAATAATAATGTAAGGGGCCCATGGTATTAGTTGATGGTATAAGGAAACCATGGTAATGATGCATGGTATTGTATGTATGAGGCCTATATAGAAGCTAGAGACTCCACATGGAGAGATATGAAGAGAAATAGTCTTGTATCAAGCATATGGCTTGTGGAGTATTCTCCTTCCTTAAGGAGTGAATGTATGGTGTTGCCCTACCTGAAGGGTTTGATAATAAAGATTCATTTCTATCTATTTCTATCTTGTTATTCTTGGGTTATTTCTATTATTATAATATTTCCGGGTTAGAGCTACAACACCACTATCACCGAGATTGTCCCTGCATCCCTCAGATCTTAAGGGACTGGTCTCCTCGTTTGTACAATCTGGTAGCATCAACCTCTGGCGATCATGTTGAATGCTCACCGTCAACCAGTGAAAGTGAAGCACATGGACAAAGAAGGAATCCTAAACTTCCTTGTAAGTTGTGTGAAGGCGATCACGCCATCCACCGTTGTCCCTTCCTTGAAGAGGCTAAAAGAGTTTTAGATAATCATCTGGTTTCACCATTATGACTTCCTCCTGGATATCGAAAACTCTTGCTGAGCCCTCCACCGGTTGAAGCACCTATCGTTGAAAATGAACCCTTGAAATCCATACCAGACGAAATTCAAAGGGTCGATACAGTAGTTGACCCGATATTGCCTTCAGAGTGTTCATCTTCGAATGATACCATCACTGAAGAGAAAGAGAACAACACCGTTCAAATTCTTTTCATCAACACCGACTCCAATGAGCTTGGGGGCAGTCCTCACATTCCTTTACCACAAGAAGGAAGTTCATCAGAGTCCTACTCGGCCGTCTATTCGGTCCCACCACCACGCAACCTAGTTGTTTCCTTCGACTAGAATCTACTAGGCAGACCCCATTTACCAGCCAATGTACCGTTCAGAATCATTGTACAAGCTTACAGAATGGTCATGGTTGGTACCATCATTGATGAAGGGGCTTCTGTGAGTATCCTTTCCTCAACTGCTTGGAAAGCGCTTGGTTCGCCATCGCTTTTGCTTGAAATGAGAAATCTAACAGGCTTTGACAAGGGAACTAGTCGACCTTTAGGGATCCTTCCAGATGTGCCCATTACTTTGAGAAGGAAAAATGTTCACATGAACATTATGGTAGTTCAAGGACCTTTATATATAATCTACTCCTTGGACATGACTATATTTATTGCATGGGAGCCATTGTCTCCTCACTCTTTAGAGTAATGTGTTTTCTGCATGAAGGCATAATGGTCAAGCTCGTAGACCAAATGTCATTCCCCGGTTCACACATCGCAAATAGTCAAATGCCATCCCTGAATGGTCTTTTCACGCAAGAAATGTCTCATCGGTCTCCAGTCCGTCCACCTGATGAGCGCGAGTGATTCAGGAAGATATGACTAAAACCCAGGGGGCATGCACCTTGGTCTGCTTCGGCAGAAAAACTTTGGGTATAGGGTAGGTTTCGGCGAAGGATATATGACTAGTCCAATACCCATCCATATAGGAAAAGGGGATTAGACCGGATAAGATACATCCGTTAGAAGGTAGGCCTTTCCCGATAGAACAAATGTTTTGTCTGCAAATTGAAGGGTAACCTGGAAACTCTACTTCACTATACCTAGGGGCATGCAAACCTTTCTACATGCAAGTGAAGAGTGACTATTTATTTTTTTAATTTTTAGGACCTCTAACCCTTTAAACCTGTAAGGCTAGTCGTTTCCTAACTTGCATAAAGAAAGGATCTGTGGAAAATCTTGAGAGATGTAAGCCACTTCAAAATAGCATCTCGAATGAGACATTTCTTATCATACGACTGGCGAGCAATGTTGTCGCAGAGTTCAAGCTCGTTAAAGAATAAACTCTCCATGAGCAGTTTTAGCACATAGTTCAAGCTCGTTAAAAAATAAACATAAGTCATGAGCAAGTGCTTCTCCCCACGTTTAAGCTCATTAAAAAATGAACAGGTAAATAACCATTGTGAATGCCTTATCGCCAGCTTTTGAGCTTTGGTCGTGTTCTCACCATCACCTCCACTCTATTTTTAGCTGATCATTCACCCCCATATGATTGTTTACCCCTTTGAGGAACATCTACAAAGAGTGATTCTACTAGCCATCCTTGTAACATTGTCGTGATTGGAAAATTCCAAATCTTACTTGGAATAAGCTGCTACCTGAAACTATCATTCGTTCCTCGAAAATGAGTATTCTTTAAGCTCTTTTCACCTGACTCGTAAAATATGAAAAGATTGTCAAGCGATTTGCCTCTTTGGCTCGTTAAAAGGCATCGAAAGTGCTATCCCTCCTCAATATTTTAATCTTTTTGGACCTGAGGGATTATTACACAAAACGATCGAGCACTTGTCTTGTTTGGCTCATTAAAACTATCGAAAATTCATCCCTTTTGTATTATTTTATGCTTTTTCGGACTTAAGGGATTATTAGAATCTTCGGGGTCTTCTCTCCATTTCTTTCAGACCCTCTAAAATTGAAAGAGACCGAGTTATCTTTGTCGTTAAACTCGTTAAAACCTAATAGCGACAAACTCGTCCAAATGGATGAGAATGAGTTTCACTGTCGCTAGGCTCGCTAAAATATAGCGACAGGTTCGCCTGAAGGGCGGATTATAGAACAAGCATATGTTATCCTCCTCAAGCTTGACAAAAATAAAGAGGTATTGGTTAGCAATGACTGGGGAAAATTGGGAAGAAAACAAGAAGAAACTTTATTGGTAGCAAGTCACTCTTTAACATGACACTTTCCTTCCGCATCCATGCCGAGTTGGGTTGTTTCATTCATTGGTCTTCACCATTGGTCCATCACGCCATCCATCTTTGGGTTTAACACTACCAATCCATCGTCAGTGTCGCCAATATGTTCAAGAGAAGTCATTTAGACAATTCATTTGTGTCTCACCCACTGCAATACATTCATGCTTCATTCCTTCATGACCGCCACCCTGAACCCTATATCGTCAGTTTGTTTTCACCTCCAAAATCATTTTTTTCGTTCCGTGTCATTGATGTGGGATTCATTAAGGCCCTCCTGAGATGGGTCGCTTCTTGTCGACATCAGCTCATTATCCAAGAAGTTGACTTAGTAACAACCCTTTCAGTACTTTGAAACTTGCATGCCTTAATGGCAAGTTTCTCACTTTCGGTGACAGGTTTACATCAATGGCCTCCGACTGAGATATTTTGCATGGTGTTCGATGCCAAGTCCTTTTTTCACACCACATAAATTGTACTATAGTACCTTGAGTGTCATTGTCATTATTGGTGATTCCTCTTGCGCTTGTTAACAACTTACATCATTGGCTGGTAATCAGGAGATGTCTTTCCATGTTCGACTCCAAAACATTTTTCACATCGATTGACTTGTACTCCAAGTGAAGATTGGACGAGTTTTGAAGACCCCAGATCTAGTTTTGTCCATCCAGGCTGTGATATATTCAGGAATATAAAAACATCCAGTGTACATAATTTCCGAACAAATGATCATCCAAATCAAAGGATGATGTGTCCATATCATCAGTCTGTCACACAGACGATCGTCTGTCTTATGTACATGAAAAATGAATTTATAAAGCTAAGCATGGGAATGCCCGCCTCAGCTAGATCATGAAAAATGTTGTTAAAATAATGTATTGTATTGTATCTTATTATAGGTCGCCTCCCCGCTCAAAAAACTTTGGATCCTCATAGTAAAGCATTTCACCCGACATCAAAAAAGATTAACGACCTCATGCTTTAGGGGGAAACTGTTATAAACATTTTTGGGCACTTCAACCCCAATCACAAATGTCCATAAACTGAGGGCTCCTAAGTCCCTAAAAGTGTTGCTTCACTGCCTAAATTAACAAGGTCAACTGATTACATCATCTCCCAGAAGTTCTCCCCTGAAAACTGCTCATAAATGGTCAAAACTGGACCATACTGAAAGCTCAATGCAGAGGGTGCGATGCATATCACCTTCCCAACGTACAAGGTGTGATGCATACTATTCTGTCCCTCTGTAGGGTGTGATGGTCGGGAATGGACAAATGGCAGGGAAAAAAATGCGAGGTGGAAGATAATGGAATCTTCCAAAAGCTTCCCCTCTGACACTTGCCACTCCATTTTCGACCAGGGATGAGTAAGAGATCATCATTCTCCAAGTGGAAGCAGGAACTATCAGACAGAAGACACTAATCAAGATCCCAAAAGATGAATCACCTCTCTGTAATCATCTATATATGGATCCCTCATCATAGAGATCCAGAGGCTGGAATTTTGTAACTTATAGAGAAGTG